>JBBPLE010000225.1:0-47936 GCA_038089675.1 Boletales sp. KT-2023b
CCCAGATCTTCTCCCACCAAACGATGAAGATAATGACAACGTCACCCTCCTCCCAGACACTCTTTTTGTCAACCTCATCAACACCTCCCTCCAAACCAAATTGGCTGCCTCCTCCACTTCTGATCCCCTTGTCCTAGAAGTGCTGCGCGCTACCACCGGTGATATCCCTGCCTGATTCCGTTCTCGTCTTTCTGATTGGCAATATGATGCTGGCATCCTCACCTTCCAAGGACGTATCTATGTTCCCCCAGACCTCCGCCACTCCATCGTTGAACGACACCACAATCACACCACTGCAGGCCACCCTGGATATCTTAAAACTCGTCAACTTGTCACTGCAGAATTCTGGTGGCCCAGTCTTGCTCAGTTTGTGTGAAAGTATGTCGAAGGCTGTGCCCTCTGTCAATCCTCCAAGGCGAACACCCATCCCACCACCCCTCCCCTCTTCCCCATCGCTTCCTCTTCTACCATTCCCTTCCGACAGATTTCCTGTGACCTCATCACGGACCTCCCTGTCTCCGACAGCTTTGACAGTCTTTTGGTCATGGTCGACCATGGGCTTACTAAGGGGGTGATTCTCTGCCCTATGAAGAAATCCGTCTCCGCCGAGGGAATTGCCTCCCTCTTTTTCCACAAGGTTTATACTTGGTTCGGCCTTTACAACAAGATCATCTCGGATCATGGACCCCAGTTCGCTTCCTCCTTTGCAAAAGAACTTGGACGCCTCCTCAGATACAACCTCTCCCTCTCCATGGCTTATCATCCTCAATCTGATGGAGAAACCGAACGGGTAAACCAAGAGGTGGAAACATATCTTCAGATCTTTTGCGGCAATTCCCCTTCCACATGGTCCAACCTTATCTCCCATGCCGAATTCGCCCACAACCACCGCCCTCACTCCGTAACCAATAAATCACCATTCTTCCTCATGATGGGATTTGAACCTCGTCCCCTTCCCACTATCATCACCGAAACCAACCTCCCTGCAGTCGAAGAATGACTGAAACTCCTCTCCGCAGCTTGAGATGAAGCCCTGGCGGCCCACAAACTTGCCAGACAAGTTATGAAATCCCGTTTCCACAGGAAATTCTCTCCCTTCTGTAAAGGCGACAAGGTTTGGCTAGAAGCTTGAAACCTGAAACGTCTTATCTCTCATCCGAAGTTCGCTCCCAAGTGAGAAGGACCATTTACCGTTACCCAGTTCCTTTCCCCCCTTACTTATAAACTCCGCCTCCCATGAACATGGAAAATACACCCAGTCTTCCATGCATCTCTGTTATTGCCCTATCGTGAAAACGACATACACGGACCGAACTTCCCTTCTCCTCCACCTGACCTTATCAACGGAGAAGAGGAGTACGAAATGGAAAAGATCATCCGACACCGTGGACCCCCGAACAACCGAAAATTCCTAGTCCGCTGGAAGGGATATTCAGCCGAAGAAGACTCCTGGTTACCCGAATCGGAGTTTGACCACGCCAAGGAAATCTTATCTGAGTATAAGACCCTTCACCCTCACATCTTCCCTCCCTCATCCCTCGCACCACCCACGAAACGCAAACATGTCCGCTCCCGCTAGATCCCCTTCCCCCACCGCTGCTACCACTGGCTGGACCACCCCTTTGCTCTATCATATCCAAGGCCTTGATTCAACTAATTACAACCCAGGCATTCCCAGGTCTACGTCCCCTCCTCTGCGTCTCCCCCCTCTCGATCCTCACCCTGTCGTCTCTGTCAAGTTACCTCTTTATGCCCAATGTATCCGCCCAGACCCCTTCCCTGTCACCGAACAGTCTTCCCTCATGCTCCTCCTTGAAACTCCCCACCTTCTTACCCCCCTTCGCGCCCATTTAGAACCCTTCTCCCCCCTTGATACCCTTCTTCTCCTTTTTCAAGAAATCCATAGCCTCTACCCCCTTGCCAACCAGATGTCGGACTACCCCACAGAACATGTCGCTGCCCTCCATGAAACCTGCACAGAGCTCACCAACCTTGTCCTCTCTGTCATGCATCAGCTAGAAATGGACAAACTCGCTAAGGATGTCCTATGATACACCCAAGAGCTTGACGAATGCCGCCACCTTCACCAGAACCCTTCCCCAGAAGCTTCCGAGGAACCCCTCACCCTTGAGGAACTTGCCGTCATGGAACGAGCCGAAGTCAGTTGGGACGGGCAACGTAATGTACCTCTCTCCCCCGATCACTACCTCTACAGTCGGGCATGCTTCCATTGCCACCGACTCTCCCACATCCGCATCAATTGCCCATACTACGTCTGCCCCCACTGTGCCCGCCACCATCCCGGCCATACCCAACACTGCTGTCCTCATCGTCCATGTCCTCGTGTCCTTAACCCTGTAAATTCCTCCTCTTCTGCTTCTTCTACACGTTCTAGATGTTCTGGTCCATCCCAGCCCCTCATCGAACGACTCTCCAACCCCCCGTCCTCTAGCTCTGGCTCTATTCCTAGACCGATCCCTCCCCCTTCGTCCCATTGCCGTTGAACCCCCCACCCTCGTCAATGTCATCATCGCCCCTCCCCTGACCTCGAACTCGCCGATCTTGACCTGAATGACAACGATCCGGGATATGACGACTCTGCCTATGCTAACATGACTGGTTCCCCTGGTGGAGATAGGTGCATGGATTTCTGATTTTTCTTTTGATTTTATTCTTCATAGTGATTTCGAATGTACTCTGGGGGTAATGTTAAGATTCACTTCTTTTTCTTCATTACTCTTCGTTATGATAGACTGGCCCGACCCGGTATCTTTTACCTTCTTTAGAGTGCTCTAGAACATGCAACGTGTTCATCGCACACCTTTCATTTCCGTCTTCTATTCTTGCTATCTACACTTCTATTTCCTGTGGAAGGTTCTATCTTCACTTCACTTAGTCACCAACCTTCCACGACCTTCTATTACCTTCTATTCTTCGCAGTACTTAAGCCGTCATCTTACTTGATGTAACCCCAGCTTAGTCCTGCTCAATTCTACCTTGACCACCTTGACTCCCTCGTCAACTTCTCGTCGGACGATCTCCTTGACCCCTTTTGTCGACTCTTCGTTGGATGACTCTTTGAACCTCTCGTCGACTCATCGTTGGACGACTCCTTGAATCCCTTCGTCAACTCATCGTCGGACAACTCCTTGAACCCTTCGTCGACTCATCGTCGGACAACCCCTTGAACCTCTCGTCGACTCATTGTCGGACGACTCCTTTGATCCATTAGCAAGCATCCCTTGACTGAACCCCTTGAACCTTGACCCTCCGTTAGTTCTTTGAGCCTACGCTCGTTCCTACCTGGACCAAGCGTAACAGTTGACTTGTATATGTCGGGGTGGGTGAGGGGTTGGTGTCTGGGGGGTAGGAGATGGTTTGGTGCGGTTGTAGTATATCTCCTTGGATTGGTCAGAGTTGAGGGGGATGGATAGCTCTCACTTGATCCAGTCGATAGTGGGGTTGACTTGTTTAAGCCAAGGGAGTCCAAGGACTACATTCTCCTTTCCACAGTTGAGGATGTAGAACATGACATGGTGCATAAGTTGTCTGATGTGGACATAGAGCATGGTGGAAAAACAGATAAGACCATTCTTGTTTGAGGATTGGTCAATGTTTTTGATGGCAATGGGAGAGGGAAGTCATTCTTTTGGGAGACGATGTTTTTGGACAAAGTCCCAATCGATGCAAGAGATTTGTGCTCCAGAGTCAATGAGAGCACGGGTTTCAATGGCTTTTAAGTGTGATGTTTCAACGATTTCAATGGGGATTTGCATAGACTGCTTGGTAATCGACGATACAAGTACAAGAGCACACATAAAAGAGGGAGAGCCTTGCATTGGGGAAGGTCTCCATTCTAAAAATCCTCGTTGGGTGTGATGAAGGAGATCCTTGCTACGGTTTCTTCTTCTTCATCATCCTCGACTTCTACTAGTCTTGGGACTTCTTCGACTTTTCTAACCTTCCTTTCTCCAGTTTTCTTTAGCTAGGAAGGAAAGTGGGGGCAGTCGCCTGAGAGGTGTCCAGGTTTCCAGCAGCGGAAACAGAGTCCTTTGGTGATACAGCATTTTCATTCTTCTGGGGTCAACTTAGATACTTTGATAGCGTCAATGTCCATGGCATCAGGGTCTCTTTGGGGGTGGGAGGAGGAGGAGGGAGAGAACGAGTGGTAAGAGGAAGTAGTCTTGCCTCGTTTTGCCATGTCATCAGCTCTCCCCCATTGGGTGAGGAAGTGGGTAGCTTTGGCATACCATTTGTCGATTTTGGTGGGGATGGTGTCCATTGACATGATGCAATGCATGAGTTTGATGTAGATGCCAGTGGAAAAGTATCCAATAAGGACATTTTGGTCAGAGATCCTGCTGATCTGGACATGGTTTCAGAATTCGGAGATATACTTGGTAAGGTCAGAGAGGGAGGGTTTTCCTTCCATCTTAGTAGAAGAGAGCCAGGTAATGGAGAGGGCGGTGGTGTCTCTGTGTTCGAAGGTGGTGTTGAACTCTGTGATAAAGTCCGCATAGGTCCTGAAGCCCTTGTTTGTGCTGAGAGTGGCTTTTCAGAAGGAGGAAGCCCAGGTAAGGGCAGCTCCCTTAGTTATATATGAGAGGGCAAAGGCGATCTTCTTAGCGTCTGTGATATAGACTTCTTCATTGACAAGGAGGTAGGTTCAGACAGAGTCCAACCAGGTGGTGGCTTTGGCATAGTCACCATCAAAGTTTTCAGGGGTACCAATGCAAAGTTCGATTGGTTTCAAGGTCATGGTGGAATGGGGTGGTTGTGGGGGGAGGAAGCGGGGAAGTGGATGTGAGGGAATGAAGTGATGAGGGGGAATGGAAGTGGAGGATTGGGGAGGGGAAAGGAGGAGAGGTCTAGTTATGGTGGGGGTGGGGAGAGGTGGTGTTGGTTCTCTGGGAGAGATGTCTGGGGCAGGGGTAAAGACTTCCTTGTCAGTGGAGGGGGGAGATTCTGAGGGGACTCAATAAGAGCATTGTAGTGCCCTTTCAAGGGCTCCTGGTGTTCGAGGGGAGGAAATGGTGAGAGACTACAGCGATGGTAGCTTGAGAAGAGGAGCTTAGTCCTTTTGTTACACTTGGTCTGGGTAGGAACAAGCATAGGCTCAAAGAACTAATCGTGGGTCAAGGGTTCGAGGTATTTGGATAAGGATACCTGCCAAGAGGTCAAGGGGATCATCCAACGATGAGGTCAACAAAGGAGTTCAAAGGGGTTGTCCAACAATGAGGTCAACAAAGGAGTTCAAAGGGGTTGTCCAATGATGAGGTCGACGAAGGAGTTCAAAGGTATTGTCTGACGATGAGGTCGACGAAAGGAGTTCAAAGAGTTCAAAGGTAAGATTGAGCAGGACTAAACTAAGGATACATTGAGTGAAGCAATGGCTTAAGTACTGCGAAGAATGGAAATTGATAGAAGGTTATGGAAGGTTTGTTACTAAGCAAAAGAAGATAGAACCTCCCATGAGAAATAGAAGTGTAGATAACAAGAATAGAAAAGTGGAAATGAAAGGTGTGCAATGAACATGTTGTATGTTCTAGAGCACTCTAAAGAAAGTAAAAGGTACCGGGTCAGGCCAGTCTGTTGTACTAAAACAGGAAAAAGAAAACAAATCATAACAGATGGGTTTCTTGAATGCATTCCTGGTAGAAGTGTGAATCTGGGGTGTGAAGGTTGCCTGAAGGCCTAGGGTTTCTGGGGTGCTGGTGTGAAATGATGGGATCTACTAGATAGTAGTCCTATCAAAGAGAAGCAATTCCTTTTGTTACACTTGCCCTGGGTAGAAACAAGCGTAGACCTAATGATAATCACCTAGGTCAAGGACAGGGGCTGAGGATAACATACTGACATAAGTCAGGGACTCTGGAGATGAAGGTCAAGGATTCTGGTGGACTAAGGCATATTCTTATGTCAGATGATGTTAAGGATCTCCCAGAAGGATCACAGAGGTTCTGGTGGCTGGAGACTAAGGATGACAATGAGGAGGCACTAAGGCCAACTTAGGGATGAGCTCTGAGGAGGACTAAGGATATGAAGGCAAAAACCTAAGGTAGGAATTGCTTGTGACTTTACTGTACATGATCAGCCAGTATTTATACTAAGTAGTGCTAGTCATACTGAGTCACTATGAGTCACCAAATAGCCATAAGGCTGCGGACACTAAGTATAACGCTATGCAAGACTGCACAAAGGTGTTGCAATCAAGGGCTATGTATGATGATGAGAAATAAGAGGAAATAAATAGCACAGGCTGCATGGGTGGAAATGTATAGGAAATCTATCAGGGATCTCTAAGTAAAAATAGATAGTAAGCGTAAATAGACATGGTGAAGTCTAGAATGTGGAGGGAAATTAATGTCACCATGTCACATGGCAAGAGAATCAAAAGAAGACTGAGACAAGTTGTTATGTAACAAGGAAAGAAAAGATAGGGGGTTATCACCAATCATAACAGAAAACTTTACTTGGAATCACAGTTGGAAGCTGGACAGGAATGACATCATAAGTGAAATAAATGATATTCACAATGTCATCTTTCTTATGTAACCTGACCACCCACAAACATTTTGGTCAAGACCTCATGTTCTTGGTGGTATGTCACCTCCTCATACAAGGGGCTTAGTAGGGACTCAGGAACTGATATGGATATAGACACCAAATTCATCAGTGAACCAACCTTTGCACTGGTTTTAACTTCAGAATCCACAGGCTCCTCTAGATTTGACAGCATATTCCAAATCATGACAGCTTTTTCCAGATATGACAGACTATTCCAGTGATGACTAATCAGGGTTCAATTTACACTTGGATATTATGTAATCATTATGTAAGCAATAAACACCTTTACAACATCCATTGTAGTTTTAATTTTTTATACCATATATTTGATAGACTTTGACAGACTTTGATAGACTATTCCAGACTATCCCAGGCTGGACAGATGATTGAATGATAAACATGTCAGTGCAAGAATTGTGATGCAGCAGGGCTGATGTCAGTCATGGTCAAAGCAAAACATCAGCAAACCCACCTCTTACTGTCCAGTCTATGACAGTCTGGACAGAGCTGGATAAGACTGGCCAGCATCCCAGCTTTCCCCAGCCCTCCTAGCAAGATACCCAACTGGCTAGAGCTGGACAGCTCTGTCCCAGGCTGTTGACAGACTTGTCCAGGCTGTCAAATATATGAAAGCAAATCAAAAGTAGATATCCAATATTACTAGTAATCACATCTATTCACAACCTATTTGCCATCTTTTACTATTCTATTACTACTAGAACTTTATACATATTAATCAAACTACTTTACAAGCTTGGTCCCCCACCATACAATTTACCATATGGTAGTGTGCTTAACCTAAGTATGTATCAGAGAGTACACAACACTTTCAAAGTGTCATAACTATCCATATTATGATCAAACATAAGTCATATATAACCCATTTGCACCTCCAAATCCTACTTTACTTAGACTTTGTGTTCACTTTGTGTATGCTTTTTCCTACACTTTACCTACACTTTTGTACACTTTTGCTACACTTTTGCTACACTTTACCTACACTTTTCCAACACTTTACCTACACTTTTGCTACACTTTTTGTATGCCTTTCCTATGCCCTTCTTATGCAAAGATGGAGAGAAAAGTATATAAAAAGTATAGTAAATATATAGTAAAAGTATAGCAAAAATATATAGAAAGTGTATAGAAAGTGTATAGAAAGTGTTGAGAAAGTGTAGCAAAAGTATAGGAAAAAGTGGAGGAAAAAGTGTACAAAAAGTGTTGGAAAAGTGTAAGTAAAGTCCAGTGATTGCAGTCCAAGTACACAGTTTTGGTTCAAACTGGCCACCACAATTCTATTTGAGGCTGTGTATGCCAGTGTCATATCATGCCACTTTGGCACTCAGGAACTGTCAATGAAACTCAAGCAGTGGAAACCTGCATTTTACCCTGGTGGAACCCTGACTGAAGTGGAATCAAGCTTCTGACCACAGGAAGGAGATCATACAATCAGCATCACATGCTGCTAGATACAAGCACAGGATGAGTAGGGCCTGCAATGGTGTACTGAACCACACTATTGAAGAATCTCTGAAGAACATGCCATAATGCTACCAGATCAGCTAGATGTTGCATGGAGAAAAGCGGTAGAGAAAAGGGTGAAGAAGAAACAGAGACGCTTGCCGGAGGACAGTTTGGCCCTCCGCCCGCCACAAACCTCATAGACGCGTCTGATTGGGCTGGGTTAGTTGATGTTGGAGCTCAGAGCACATAGAAAAACCCTTTAGAAGTTTACTGCACTTGTGGAACACTACCAGCACCCCGTCACGATGTAAAAGAGAACATTTGATCATGATCAAGGACGTACGTTGTCGCACCAAGACACTATCACACTCGACACCGGATGATGTTTGATAGATGTATATCTTCAAGGAAAGATGTGCACATTATCGTAGGCTGGTTTAAGCTGTACAACTAGATGGTCGCCGCCATCGCCATGCGCTTTCTCAAACAGATCCAGCCCCGTTTGCATCAACATGGCTGTTCCCAGCTGTCACGGACAATCGGCGCTTCGTGTAGCCATGAGCGACGATCTCGTTGACTTTGCTCAATATATCCGAATCCGACGAAGAGGCCGCCAAGGCAATCGCAAGACTGGTGGGCGATAACCGTCCAAGCGATAAATCCGTACTGATGTCTATCGCGCTGTCTTCGTGTGTGGGACTCCTGGGACGAGTCGTTGGATCGGGAGACATTGGAGAACACGACCGTCTGTGGATAACTACAGAGATCGAACGCGTGGGGGAAGTTGGCTGACCACGGCCAGGGTAGGAGGGAGATGGCAAGGAGGACGCCCCGGTGGATGGCCGTGGGTTCGTCACCCTTGTCTTCCTGGATGGCAATGGAAAGAGAGCACGGTCGGGTGATTCATGCAGCGGCAAGGCATCCACAGAAGCGAGAGTATACATGCGCGTTGCCAGAGACGTACTCGAGGAAACGGCAGAAGTAAAAAATAGTGACTTTTCCAGCGGCGGAGACATCAACGATGGCGGGCTGAGTGGTAAAACGGACGCATGCGTCTCTGGCGCTGAGGACCTCCTGGGAGTGCCCGTATTCTTTCTGCGTGGCGTTCGGGAACGACGGCGTTGGGGTGCCTTGGTGTAAATGTCTGATTCTCCATCGATTCCATCTCTCGAGTCGCTCAGATCGTGCACAGCGTCCCTCGACGCGTCGTTATCTGTTGCGTACGGTGTGACTTTACGTGGTCTCCCCGCTCTTCCAATCCGTAGGGGCGAAAATGACGTGCCATTCTCGAGAGAACGCTTCTGCCTTGACAAAACCACGGTATCGTTGACGAGGGGTTGCTTGACCCCATGAAAGTCAGAGTGTCCTAACGACTCTTCCATTCCACCGTCATGAACACCGTCGTCCAGCGACTGTCGTTTACTGCGGAAACGACTTGCCCCAGCAACCGACGTTTCCTTTAAACTACTCACACGATGCACTTGTCCAGTCGATGTTTTCAGGTCCAGATCGTCGTCTAGTGCGATGGCGGAGTATTGGTTGCGTAAGATCGGGGTAGAGCGATAGGGACCTTTGAGCTTCAGGATATCGAACATGCTGCGTCGGAATGGCTTTGGTGAATGGTTGTTCGGCTTCTGGTGATGGTCGGCGTTGTCTTTGGAGACCGATTCTTCCAGCGGTAGTACGGTACGTATCGTTGACACGTCGTTTGACAGGTTGGGGGACAACCGTATTGTGATTGAGTTGGAGGGCGCAAGGAATGGATCCACCTGTGTGACCACCGTGAACCTCTCTCCGTCACTCGAGGGAATGATAGTATGAGTGTAGGTAGACTGCGAAGTATGCCAGGCGTGGATCTGGTTGGGTACGTATCGAGAACCATGCACTGTAAATTTGCTAGGAGTGCTCGCAGCAAACAGAGATACCTCTTCCATGCTCGGATGTCCATGAACGAACAAGCGCTCTTCAACGTCGTTCTCTGGTGCGACATAGGGAGGACCGGGAAGAAGGGTAGAAGTCCGAAGTAGACGACGCTTGTTTTTGCAGCATTTAAGCAAGGCGGCGGCAGTGATGGCACCAAGCACGGCCCCGAGCGCAATGAATAATGGAGTGAGAAATAATATGTTGACCCGGGGAAGATATGGAAGCTTTGGTAAGACCGCCTGGAGTGATGTAGTCGCAGGCGGCAATGCAGTAATCTGAATTAGAGAGGTCGGAGGAGGGTCACTTGGCAATGACGCAAAGTCCACAGCGTCGGTGTCCGCGTTTAGATTGCTGTCTGATGGAGCAGCGAGCGAGGCGGTCAAGGTTGGTGTATCACCCGCCATGGAATACAACCGCCTAGATCCGTACAAAGTGTTCGGCATGGATGGAATTGTCTGGCTGATCCTGTACTGGCTGACGACACCTGGATGCGCGATATAGGTAAAGCAATTATAGAAAACAGTAGATCTTGTACCGAGTGACTGTATATACACCATGATTGCTTGTCGGGGAAGATGCGCTATTGTGGATTGTAGTCGGGTCCAAGTACTATAAATTTCACTCGAGATTCCACGCCGAGAGCAGAGAGGTCCGCTGCAGGTTTGTCCAAAGAAAGACCGGCAGCGATGAAGGTAGACCGACGGATGAGATGTGATGAAGGGGAGTAAGAGGCGCCTGCGACACCCGAGCGTTTTGTTCTTCGCCAAAACGTGGTCGGACGAACTGCCGGGGACGTTAGAGCATTGTTGCCGCGCTGAAAGGTATACTCACATAATGGGGGAGGTGGACGAGAGAGCTCGCTCCTATCTGTGGGCTTCGATGGTGGAAAGACGCGCCTGGGTAGGTCTAGTATGGGTTGCGGCGTGTCGTGAGATTCCTGGGAGGTTGGGGGAGGTGTAGTGAGAGGAGGAGCAGAGGCAGGGCGTTGAAGAGGCGGAGTCCTCGAGGCCCTGTATGTTCTCCTTGGTGGAGAAAGTAATGCCGCGTTCAAGCTAGACACTTCGACAGGCGACTGGGGACCTTCTTCGTCCGGGTCGACGTTCTCAAGAATGACCATAACTGGCCTGGTGAGATCATTTTGGCTTCGGCGGGCGAAATTAAAACCAAACGTATTCTGTTTGGGTCGAAGTGGTGTAGGCGAGACAAGGACCGTCAAATCTGACATGACCTCCCAGACATGAGTGTAGTAGTCGAACAGAAACTAGCAAATAGAGCGGATCACGGTAGCCGGGCCGAACTGTCCCGTGTACCGAACCATTGTACCAACACGACTAGGATGCCAGTCTTATTGCGCTTTGCTCCTTCTCCGACTGGCGCTTTGCACCTCGGCGGCCTTCGAACGGCTCTCTATAATTACCTCTTTGCAACGAAGCACGGCGGTCAGTGGATACTTCGGATCGAAGACACAGACGCGGTATGAAGGTCTATTTTCCAACTTTACACTCTGACTTTGATATAGTCACGATATGTCCCAGGAGCTGTTGATGGTATCCGGTCAGCGCTGGCGTGGGCTGGACTCTCCTACGACTTTGGTATAGTCGGACCTCGACTCTTGAACGCGAAACCTGACGAATATTTTTCTTCACAAAGGTCCTGGCCTAGATGGTCCACATGGTCCATATTTCCAGGTATGTAACCGCTATTTGTCTTGCGTTTACTAATCTCCTTGCAGTCAGAGCGTCTGGACTTGTATCACTCGTATACGAATCGACTCTTGGAGGCATGTCCCTTATTGATCCTTTTTATTTTTCATGCTCAGCCATCCTATAGTCAGGTCACGCATACCGCTGCTTCTGTTCACCTGATAAGCTCGCTGCCACAAGAGAAAAATTGGCGCGTGCTGGATCCAACTCAACGTATGATAAAGCTTGCCTGCATCTCACCGAAGAAGAGGTTGCCAGGCGGGTTCGTGTTGGCGAAAAGTCCATCGTTAGACTCAATGTATGTCGCCACCATCTCATTTTCCCTGTTTTAATCCTCCTCCTAGGACGACAGGCTCCCTGACCGCAATCCGACCCAGGATGTTATCTTTGGAGCTCTGCGAGATGCTCATGCCTCTCTACCTACTGATCCTGTCCTTCTTAAATCTGATTTGTTTCCTACCTACCACCTCGCTTCCGTCGTTGATGACCACGAGATGGGCATTTCCCATGTAATCCGAGGGGAGGCAAGTCTATCCGTCACTTGGTTACAATTTTCCCTACATGACACCCTCCAGGAGTGGCTCCCATCACTTCCGCTACATCTTGATCTATATTCTTGTCTTTCACTCAAGCCCCCTCAATTTGCGCACCTTCCGATATTATTGAATCCAGACGGTTCCAAGATGTCTAAGCGAAAGGGTGACGTGGCGGTTTTGGAGTTCATGGTCAGTCGTCGCCCATACTTCGACACCTCCGCATTCCACCCAAATTCACTAGAAAAGAGGATGGGAGCCGGAGGCATTGCTCAATTGGCTCGCTTTGGCAGGCTGGGGACAAGCACGATCGCCTCTGGACTCGACGGCCACTTCCCGCAGCCCCGACAGCACGTCTGTCATGACGCTGCCGGAACTGGTTGAGCAGGCACGTCTCTGGTATCTATCCTGAATTTGACTCATCGGTTATTAGTTTGATCTCACGTGTTTGACGCATCGTCGTCAAGTTTTGGAGCCTACCAAACTCGAGTACCTGAACAAGCACCACCTCATGCGTGGTTGGAACGACGACCACGGAACGTTGCATCATGCACGCCAGATACACGATTTTGTCCGCTCTTCATTCCCATCCAGGTAAGTCGTGCAATGGGGGCAAATGCCAAGTTGGCTTGACCTCTCAGTAGCCAATACACCACACCGGAATATATCGCGAAAGTCCTTCATGTCTTGCGTGTGAGGTTTCCTATTGGGCCATCTCAACGACCCAGCTGAAAACGTTGTTCTTATGACCAGGGTCGGATAACAAACGTACAGGACGTGCCGACCTTGGCCCCGTACTTCTTCGTCGATCCGGATTATTCGACACCGGAAGCCCAGTCTATGTGCAAGGCAATACCGAGCGATGAATGTCGTATGTAACCTTCACAGCAGTCTTACTTGCGCCCCTCGCCTTAGTTTTCATTCATACAGGCCACAGCCTAGATGTCACAATTCGCCTCCTGGTTGAATCGGACGTCCCCGATTTCTCGTCTCTGGTTCATGGTGCTTGCAACGCGACTGGACTCGAGCAGAAAACATTTATGACGGCGCTTCGGCATGCGTTGACCGCGACAAAGGTCAGTTCTTCCGCTCCTGTCGTCTCGCGTCTTGCAACCAGGGCCGTTGTTTTCCCCAGACTGGTCCGACTATCCCTGACACGATGGACATCCTTGGAACAGACAGGACCGTTGCAAGGCTCAAGGGTTCCCTTGTAAACAGTCACGCACGTTAAATACATCCTCCAATGTTGTATGATATCAACCTGTTTGCATTGTTCATCATATTTACAATACGATCGTCATGAGAAACCAAGCTTCGCCCGAACTGGTCGATATGGTATGTACACAACACTGCAGCCACATGGAGTGGCATCCCATGGGGCTCGTGATAGCGGCAGCTCTGCATCATACGTTGGAGATTGACGGGAAGATGACAGGACCCGAGACTGTCCGCGCGTGGAAACATGTCTGATACTCACGGGAGATGATGATCTTGTTTCAAGCGCGTCTCAGCTGCAAACGGGGGTTTGCCACGGCAGAGGCTGTCCGAGTCGTGGGTATCAGCATCCGCATCCACGCTCGGAGACGGACAGCGCACCGCTGGAGCCATGAGGATGATGGTTGCCAAATTGTTCAATAGGGCAGAAATGAATCACATTAACAGAGGCCCTTCCACGGAACTCTCGTCGACGTGCGCCTGATGGCTTCCAAGCGACACACCGTCCTCTGCGGGGACAGGCATGTGCGAGGCGGCGTTGCCGGCGTTGTTGTAGTTTGTTGGCGCGGGCTCACTCGATGGCGACGGGAGCGGTGGGCGGTGGCGGCTTCGATGAGGAAGTAGTACTAGATGGCTAACGACGAAGTGACGTTTTGATGTCAATGAGCAACCGTCGCACTACGGACGTGACAGCTGCATATCGGGACAGCCTCTCGCTCGGAGCTACCATCATGCATCACCCCAGGCTTACCTAGACATTTGGCTAGTGAGTTTCATGCATCATCCTGGCAACACACCCTGGACTCGGATCCAAGCGTAGCAAATATTGGAACCCTTTGCACTTGTGACCACTACCGATCCGCGCTGACCTGGCCGTGTGGTAGTACCGTCGTCAGGCCCGCTGCATTTCCATCAGCAGGGCTCGACAAGTGAGCTCGATCTCTGAGCATGTGAGTTCACCGAACATGCCAGTAATCAAGGTATGGCTAAACATAGTACTTGATGTGACCTTGATCATGGGGTTGACTCGGTCAGCCGCCAGTGCCGACGTCGCTTAATCTCCCCTTCGCCGGTTTCGGCGTCTAGTTGATGGGACATAAAATGGGATACACAATCACTGGGAGTTCAAAGCTCGCCTTCCCTACTGGTACCCAGCGGCAAGCACACAATTTCTGCACGGACGTGTTCAGTGTTTACATTTGCCGATGTTGACAGCTTTAACGCTGGCCACTGCGCTTGCAGGGCTGACCCATGCGATACCCCAGGCATCGACCACCCCGACGACGACGGAGATACCAACGTTCACAGTATCGACCTCGGTCGCTAGTCCTACCGTCCCTCTCGGCTCGTTGGTACCTTCACAAGCGGTCTTGCCTCCCGTCCAACCATGGTGCATTGGCCAAATTTTTTGTCCAGGCGCAGTAAGTCTATCCGATAACTATTCGGACGTCGTGACTGATCGCTGTGCAGTTACTCCAGACCGTCAATCTCGCACAAGTGTACTCCGACCCAAAGACGATCGTCGATAAACCCACGCGCGTGTCGTCCCAGCAAGTTCTCACCGAATTTGCTACGTTCAACCTCTCGAACGTGACAGAAGCTGACATTGTCGACTTCGAGGACAACTTCTTCCTTGGAGAGGGTCTGGAACTTGAGGCCGCTGTGTTGACCGGGTTCAATGCTGAACCATCATTCCTGAGTAATGTTACCGATCCTACGGTCAATGCGTTTGCGCAGATCGTGAATGGGTACTGGGTTGATCTTGCTGTGACGGTCAACCGCTCCGTACTCTGTGACATATACCCCGGAGGGTCGTGCGAAAGCACCTTTCTCCATCTAAACTATTCCTTCATCATTCCTGGTGGACGTTTCCGAGAACCATGTTGGTATTTCTCATCGATTCTGATCATGAGGAGCTGGCTGAATGTATCTTCATAGACTACTGGGATAGCTTCTGGATCATTCAAGGCTTGTTGAAATCGGAACTTTATGATTTCGCCAATAGTACCTTGCAAAACTTTATGGACGAGATACAGAATTTTGGATTCATACCCAACGGTGGTCGTACCTACTGTGAGTCCCCTTTCCCCATTATGCCGATGAGGGTAGCCTAACGTGCATACGTAGACTTGGACCGTTCTCAGCCGCCACTGTTTACTCACGTCAGTTCCACGCATGTCACTCTGAATGCCATTTGACAAGCGTGTAGATGCTTTACGACTACGTCACGACTACAGGCGACACTTCGATTCTCGAACGTGGGCTGCCCAGTGCCGAGGTACGCGTTGTGATCTGCTGATGTCGGTGTGCTAATTAAGATACCTCAGGCGGAACTCGCGTGGTGGGCTAATAACCGAACTATTCAAGTGACGAGCCCGTACACCGGCCAGACTTACTCGATGGCTCGATATGCGGTCAACAACAGCGCGCCGCGCCCAGAGTCATACATTGATGATTACGAGACCGTTCATGACCCCACGCTACCCACTCTGACTGACGACCAAGCCGCGGAATTATATAGCAACCTTGCATCTGGTGCTGAAACAGGTTGGGATTTTAGTTCCCGCTTTGAGACAAATCCGCAGCTCGGCAATCCCGGCCTCCGTACCGTCAACGTTAAGAACCATATACCCGTTTGCCTAAACAGTATACTTTGTGAGTCATGTAATTTACCACTATCGCGGCAAACGACTTATTTGCCATAGACAAAGCGCACGTTCTTTTAGCCAACCTTTATGGGGATTCGAATGCTACAGCTGCCTCGAACCATCTTGATATAGCTACTGGTTTCCGCAACGGGATCTTGGATCTTATGTGGGATCCTTCCAAGCTTGCCTTCTACGATTTCAATCTTACCTCAAGTTCTCGCAACGCTATATTCACGGCCGCAACATTCTATCCAGTATGGAATGGTATCATTCCAGACGAGGTGCTTTCTTCTCAGGAAAACGCATTCGGTTACTTTTCCACCGTCAACATGGTCATGAACAAGTACAATGGTACGTTCCCCGTCACGTTCGTGGATTGGACAGGACAGCAATGGTAAGTGACACTCATCTGACCTTGGATGTTATGGGCGATACTTTCCCTCAGGGATGCACCAAATACTTGGGCTCCACACCAGTACATCATCATCGAAGCTCTCGAAGCATTACCTTCAAACATTACCACGAATCCTCTCCCGACCCCTGGCAGTAACCAGTCGACATACCAGCTGGTACCAGTTGGCCAGCTCAACTTTACCGAGGCACAGCTTCCCGGGCAACCACACCACGACAATCCAAGTGTAAATTTCACAGCAACGGGACCTGCTGCTGATGTCAACCGTCTGAACGGAACGGTCGTGAATGGTGGCAACGCTACCACGGGGGAGGGTTGGGCGGACACCCTCATACGTGAAATGGCGAACAGATACGTTACGAGCGTCTTGTGTAGCTGGTGAGCACTTTTCTTTCCTTCCTTGTTTGTTCATCTCGCGTCGTGATGTCGTACGCAGGTATGCTACCGGAGGGTCTATCCCGGGTTTACTGCCCCGGCTGCCCAACTCGGTGCTCAACCTGACGAATAGTATCAACAACACGGGCAACGTACGTGTCTTATATATTTCCCCTATTTCATCGTCCAGCTCGGGCTGAGCATCCGATGGGCCAGATGTTTGAAAAGTTTTCCAACCTCAACGTGGATTCCTCGGGATATGGCGGTGAATACACGGTACAGACGGGCTTTGGCTGGACGAACGGCGTCCTGCTGTGGGCTGCGGCCAACTATGGACAAATACTCGCTGCGCCTCAGTGTCCGCCCCTTGTTGCAACCACAACAAGCAGCTCGAGCGGTGCCACGACGCTGTCCTTGCCCTCTTTGGGGGCCATGTTTGTTGCTGTCGCCCTGTCGTTGTTATTGTAAGATGGTTGATAGAGTGTGGAAGCGACAGTTTTTTTAAAAGAATGGGTTGGTTTGATGGTCGTGACATCTAGTTTTCACTGTAAGGCTCGAAGTCATAGTGTCGCGAACGTCACCGGGGCCCACGACGATGCGCGCGGTCGCGATCTAAACACAAGGCCGTTCACATTTGTGCCAACCCCCGCTGTCCGCTATACTCTCCAGCTTGCGTGCCGCCGCCGTCGGATTCACACGGCTCAACTACGTCCTGTGAATCTCTTCCCACCGTGACCCTTGTATGTAGTACTGTCGTCATCGCGTCATCCATGCCCATCCGCACATACGACCGACCAACCGCATGGGAATATCCAGAACATGGGTGCCAGACATGCATAGTCACTTGATTTCAAACATTTCCACAAGGGTCTTGACTGCAATTCTGAGTAAAGGCTTTGATATACTAATACTGTAACAGAATAAGCATGAACAGATGAGAAGAAGCAACAGTGTACCTCATCTCCTTTACTGTCCAGTGTCTGGCAATAGATGCACAGCTTCACAATCATTCTTGTCATAGCGATTTGTCAGAATACAAGATAGATCTTGCAATACAATCTCGTTGGAAAAATGGCCATCCCTGGTGGAGATGCATGGGCAGTCCATGTTGGGATCTATTGGGAACATCACTTCTCTCTCACCTTCATCGAGGCGATAAAAAGGTTCATAATCTCAGAGGGGAGATCTGAGCCGCAAAGGTCACAGGACACGGGCTCGAGTCGGTCTTTGCTGGTGGAAAGATGACCGAGTCGTGCGCCTACAACAACCCCTATCGAAGATCGAATCCATTTATACAGCGTTGGCATAAATTGAAGTTTGTCAAAGGTTTCGAGTGGAAAGGTCAGGCAGTGCATCCAATCCCACTTGCATTAGGGATCCCAAGGTTGGGTAGGAAACATGGCAAAGACCCAGATCTCTGCTGCAGCCACTGTGGTGAAGTTGTGTGTAACCATCACAGAAGTCGAGCCTCTTAATTGGACGAACGTATGTAGGCAGCACAGCCTCCCTTCATCGCACCCGCCCTCCTTACCACCCAACATCGCTTGTTGCTGGAAAGCTCTATGTGCCCCCGCCACTCCTGACCTCTTCCACCACTCTACGCAAACCGTACTCGTATTAATAGCTACCGAATCTATCTTCTTCACCTAGCACATTTCAAGCGATATCCAACGAATGGGCCTTCATCCGCTTAAAAATCGGAGTCATCGCATGGTGGACATCACCATACTATGATCGCGATCTATAATAAAAAAAAAGACGAGCCCGTTTACAACATCTCCCACCCCCCGCTGTCCACCGTACTCTCCAACTTGCGCGCTACCGCCGTCGGAATCCCGTGGTTCAACCACGTCTTCCGGATCTCTTCCCACCGCGGCCCGTGCATGTACTGCCGTCGTCCACGTCTGTCCAACCGCGTCAGCCACGCCCATCCACACACACACACACGCGACAGACGTACCGCATCGAAATATCCACCTCTCCATGTATATCCAGATACGGCGACTGTGCAAACGACCCGTTGTGGGCGTACAAATACAGCAGCGAGCACCGCTTGACGACGAAATACAACCCGATCGCACCGCCACACCTATCCCTGCATGAGCACCTGAAACATAAAAAAACCGAGGGACGTACTCGCGCGTGTGCATGTTACACTCTCCCCGCCCGTTAGCGTCCACGTCCGTACAACAATGACTGAGCATGCAACACGTCGCGCCGCAGATCAAACAGATCGCCGCGTCGATCGGTACGATGCCGCACCGCGCACACCGCATGGCCTTGTCCCGTCCGTGAAACAGGTCGTCGAGCACGATCGGTAGCCGTGCGAGTCGGTAGACGGCGGGATAATCGAGCACGACGCCGCAGTTGAGCTGCGACGCCGCGTGCGAGTGGCCATAGTGCGCACACCATCCCGAAAGCGCGTTTTGAAGCGTGTCTTGGTGCGGCAGGTCCGAGAGCGGCGGAATGTGCAGCAGCGTCAAGAGCCGTCTGTACTCGTTGTCCTCATCACCGCCGCTCGGCGTTGGGAACGCGTTCGGCAACACCGACCGACAGAGGATTGCCGCGCGGCGCAGGAACGGGAGCGTGAACGCGTACAAGAGCGTCTCCATCCTGGCTTCGCCAAACATGTCAAACACGAGCGTCGCCGTATGCTCAAACACGGGCGAGTGGCGTACGACCGACATGAAAAACATGCGCACGTCGCCAAACAACGCCGCATGGCTCCTGGGCAACACCGGCATCGACCCACCCACCCGTGCCTTGTTGAGGACGTACACCATCCCGATGACTGTACGTGCCAGACAGGCATAGTAGCACAGGACGAGCACGTGTTGCAACATCTCTGGTGCGACCGCAGCCGTCTCGACGAGGATGGTGAGCGGATCGCGGAGCAAGAGGGGATACGAGTACGACGTGAGCGACGTCCGACTCCACTCGGGCAATAACCGCTTGATGATCGCTTGCTTGACCGCCTCCCGCCCGCCATCCGGGCGCCCCTCGAGCTCGATCCGCGCCAACGCGGCCAAACACCCCAACAATGCGCGTACCATCCTCACCTGCGTCTCCGTCAACCCGTCCGCCACGTTCCCGCTCGTGCCCATCTCGCGCGTCGCCACCTCGATCGACGCGATCGTATACCCCACCAGTTCCTCTGGCAGGTAAATCCCCGACCCTCGTTCTCCCGGATCCAGTTCCGGTCGCTCGCGCAAATGCCGCGTCTGCTGCGACACGATCTTGGATACATTCATCACGCTGTCCAGCATCCGAAACGTCTCGAAATTCTCCCCTCTCCGTATCTGGACCGCATAATTCGGGTCCTGCGCGCTCCAAAACACAAACTCGCCCGTTCCGTTGCGAAACTGGAGCGCGTCCATGACCGCGTCCGGTTTGGACTTGAGAATCGAAATCCCGACCGCGCGGATCCAGTCTGGAAAAGCCACGTTGGTCGTCGGCGTCGCCGACGGCCGCGAGATGGGTAGAATCACGTTGCCCAAGCTCTTGCACAGCGGGCAAATATATTCCTTGCGTAAAATGTTCTCAGGATGGTTCCGCGTCGTGTGCGACCGATGGCGCTGCCTGACCGAGGCATTGTACACCTGAAAGCACTCGACGTGCATCATGTGCCCACACATGGACGTGTGCAACCCGAATCGAGTGTGCTGCGCCGGGAACCCGTCGAAATTTGCGCCAAATTGGGTCACGTCTTCGTGGTAGTCGACGTCCACCGACGGAAACGCCGTCGACGAGCGTTGCCCGCGATCGAGCGAGCTGGGCATCCCCATCAGCGCGTTCAAATATGCACCATGGCTGTCTGGGTGCTTGCGCAACAGCCGACTCGGCTGGACGAGTCCGAGCATGCCCCACGCCTTGGACTCGCTCAGGTCCTCCTGGCACACGATGCACGACCCGTATTGCACGACTTCGTCCTCCTCCATATCCTCGTCCTCGCTGCCTTCGTCCACGTCCTCGAACTGGATCGCAAAGCTCGCTTGTTGGGCCTTCATCTGCGCCATGATCGCCTCCTGACGTGCCTTGGCCGCCCGCTTCTTGAGCGTCTCCGCGTCCACGCCGGGCTCGACCGTCACGACCTGTCTTCGCGCCCCAACTTCCTCCGGCACGTATCGCGCCATCTCGCTCAACACCCAACCGACCCGTGCCGCATACGCCTTGAACGCCGCCGCATGCTCCATCGCACACAAGATGTCGATCAACGTCTTGTTCTCCTCGAACTGCTTCAACGCCGCCAGCCGGCTGAACACATCCCCCCGCTCGACGAGCGCCACCATGACCATCCAGACCGCTTGATCCATCACTGCCTCGGCCGCCAACCCCGTCTCGGTCCACACCACCACCTGATACACGGCGTAAAACAGCACCTGGAGCACCACCTCTGACGCCCACACGCCCGCCAGAATGACAAACGGTCCGCGCGCGATGTGCATCGGCTTGGGTACGATCACCGGGTCCTGTTCCCCCGTCTGCTTCTTGAGACGCGCTTTCAAGACCGCTTCGACCTCTTCCCGCCGGTTCCGTGCGTAGTGGTAATAAAACGGGTTCACCTCGTCGTATAACGCGTCGCGAAGCTCATACGTCCCCCCATCCGCCGTACCCTCGGGCGGCTTGAACTTGGCGACTTCACGCAAGACGTGCTCGAAACACACGTCGTCGGTCATGCGCTCCGAAACGCGCTTGACGAGATCGGTGTACGGGCACGGACCCGCGGCGAGGGCGTGCACGAGTTCGCGCCGCACGGCCGCGCGCAGCGGCATCTGGGTCGCATGTCCGGTTTCGGTGAGGAGCGCGAGGAGGACGTAGAGTGCCTCCTCAACCATGCTCGCCAGCTGTGCGCCTTCGTACATCGGGTGCATGGGCGCACCCTCGAAAAACGCGCGGAGGCCGAATCGATCGAGCACGCTCACAAGGACGGTGTTGGGATCGAGCACGAGGAGCGCTGTTTGGAGGACAAACAAATCTTGGTCGTAGCACAGCTCGCGGAGCATAAAGTCGCGGTAGTGCAACAGTTGACCGCGGATCGGGAAGCCATTGCGGACCCAGAGTCCGGAGCGGATCTGGGCGACCATCGCGAGGACTGAGGCATTGTTTAATACTTGACAAGGAAAACAGGGAAGAACCCACCCCGCAAGGGATAATCGATGAGCGCAAGCATCGCCTCCTCGCTTGCGACCCGCAGAAAGACGTCCCTGACGCTCGCAACGCCAATCCGTGCGAGCCCCTCCTCGTCCAACAACTCCACGTTCTTGACTAGCTCTGCCAAGAGCCAGTGCAGCGAATGGTGAAAGCTGACCCACCCGTCCAACACGTCGAACTTGACGATCATGTAGTCTACGCCGCCAAATGCGACCTCGTGGTACACAGGAGTTGCAAACTTGGATCTGTCGAGCTTGTCATTGGCAAGCGTGCACACGTCGAGAATGTCGCGGACGACGATTGAGATGGCGTTGACGAGTTGGGCTGGGGTCGCCCACCGAAATGCCTCGCCGTAGACCTTGATGACGCGCGAGAGTGAGAGCGTGACATTGAACACGCTGATCCACGAGTCGGTCTCGAACTCGACGTGATGTGTTGCCGCACGCTTGTTGGGGTGAACGCACATGAAAAGCTGGCAGACCTTGGCAAACTTGCGCACAAACGTATGGTTGCGCGCAATGAGCTGTTGCACGGGCGCGTTGTGGCAGAGATAGCGTAGGTCGCTAAATATGGGCATAAAGCGTTTGGATTTGAACGGGAAGGTGTCCACGTCGAGGTTGGCGACGTCGGGAGTGTTTTCCGGGGCGCTGACAATACGCTTATCGACGATGTGGTTGGTGAAAAAGTTGATGATGATGTCGAGGAGACGGGTGACGAGGTCGTGGTAGCGGACGATATGATTTGCGACGGAAGGGACAGTGAAGAGCTGGAGGGCAAAGTATTTGATTGACGTTTCTGCTTCTCTGTCCACCAGAAGATAGGCATCGACAATGCGGGGATACATGGCAGCAAAATGGCTACCTGGGGAGGAGTATAAGATGATAAAGCGCTATCAGAGAAGAAAAACACACACCAATGGCTAGTTTGTGAGGGTGCGATAGCATGAGAAGCGTAGCATAAATCTCTTTCAAGCTGATGCGTGGCTTTTTCCAGAGACGAGCATGATACAAAAACATCCAGTCGATGCGGCAAGGGCTGGAGACTTCGTTGGCGAGATCGGGAATGTGGGTTGCAGGACCATATATATTGCTTTCGCGGTGTCGTGGTGAAAGCAGTTCGGCAGCAATGACCTCGCGGATGATGAGCGTATCTGTCCCGAGTCTGCTCCGGGTGAGGTCACGAAGCCACTCGATGATGACGACGACGACCTGTTCTCTGAAGGTGTCGTATGCGCGTCGGATAGTAACCCCGATTTCTATTTTCGAGATGACCTGAGCAATTTCGAGGAGACGGGGGACGTTGGAATTCATATCAATGATCTCGCGACCGTGCTCGTCGATGGCATGGACCATGGCGGTCGCTTCTTTGCGGTCGCGGTTGGTGGTGTCGCAAATGAGCTGGATGACTTCATCGAACGAGTGTTTGTCGTCGTTCCAAACGATGACAGAGTACTGGTCTTTCTGCATGGGATCGGCAGTAGGGAGAAGACGGAGGTCTGCTTCGTTTGTAGGCACGCCGGGCTCATCTGGAGAGCAATCGAGTGTGTCGAGCAGAAAGTCGAGGGCATAACCGATCGTGCGACCCATGTTTTCCCGGAGTTCGGGTGGGCAGGCCGCGCGGAGAGGGTAATGTGGCACAGGAGGAATGTCAACTTCTGAGATGGACCTGGCGACTACTCTTGGAGTGGTGTCGGGCGCGGAGAGGGATGTATCAAAGACGGGGTCGGTGTTGTGGAGGAGGGGGTGGAATGGACACAGGAGGTCTTGACGCCACGCTTCGGCGTCGCCACAGTCGCAGCAACCGCCGGATTGTTGGGCAATAAAGAAGCTGATGTTGTGGTCCTTGTGCGAGCTGGCGCGGAAGCAGCGGCTGCACAGCACACAGCTTTCGTCGAGGGCACAGTCTCTGAGGCGAGCGTGAGCGGTAGGGGAGGGAAAGAGAGGAGCACTGACTTGCAACGAAAGCAGCTCTCTCCCTTTGTAAAGATGTAACCGCACGGACGGCCAGGTACAATGGGGTCCTCTGAGCCAGCGCCCGTAAAGCCGAGCTCTGCCTGGACTTGACCGAGCGTGGCGTGCATAGGCAGACTCGAGTTGGAAAGGGGTAGAAAGAGATGGGCGTATTGTCCCCAGAATGCATCGTAGAGTTCTGACAGAATCTCAGCGCGGGTTGCGGGGGTGAACACGTACTTGCGCGAGCCGGGCATCGTCTCGAGCGCAAAGCGGAGACGTGAAAGCGGATCGGACGGTCTGTCGCGCGGATTCATCGTTGGCGGAAATTTCGCGTTGAAGAATCCCATAATACCTGACATGATGATCGTCCTCAATCAAGGAGAGGAACGTCTACTAGAGTCACGTGAGGGAGGGTCTATACTTGGTACCTAGTAGATCTTTGCATCCTGCCACGTCCAGTGTGCATCTTGCTGGGGATCGACGTACTAAACAGAGGATACGCGATCATTGAACCAATTCAACGAGATGTACTACGAAGCGGATGGCGTACTATTTAATTAGTAGCAGTAAATCCGAGTCACACTAACGGTAACTATGACCTCCACAGCCACATAATCCCTTTGATAAACCACTTGGCGAAGCTGCCAGATAGGGGACATTGGCTACTGGCACGGCGCGTAGGAGATCGTGTGTGCGCTCCTCGTTCTCTCCCTCTTATTGTTGTCCCCATGCGTGAACTCGATGTATTTTGAAAAATGAGCGAACTAGTGCCATACTAATCAAGTTATATAAACACTAAGTCAAGATGCTGCCGCAAAGAGTGTTTCGCGATATTGGCTGTGATGCGTTTAAAAGTAGGACGTGCCGTGTCCGCGTAGCCACGCCCATCAAACAAAACGATCCACACACTACATTACGATAGAGGGTAGTCCCACGGGGCAAAAATGGGAGTGTCTCCATCCTGGATCCGCTCAAAACCGGGGGGGCGGTACATAAAAGACATGCACAAGGCACGCGACGTGCCACGCGCGAGGCGAGGTCATGGATGCAGAACGATTGCGCTGCGTTTACATAGAGCTTGGGTGGACAGCACGTAATGCCGGTTGTTGTACGACCGGCGAGCGTCGGTTTGCTCTCCGGGTCTGTCTGAGAAGTGAGGCCATCCATCTCGTTGGCCGCGGGCGTTCTGAGGAGGAAGGGAAGGCGAACGCGGTGGGGTGAAGTGTGGATGAGCTGACGTGTGGGGAAAGTAATGTGCAAGGATGTCACAACGGTGGCCGAGCACCTCGTCAATCCCCGGGGTCCTCGGCATATACACATATGCTTCCGCAGATGTGGTTCCAATCTTTCTGATTCGGTAACGGCAACAAGCCACGGAAGTGGGGCAGTGAGATTCAAAGCGGCTGCACATCCAGACTGTGCATCAGTATACTGTCAGCATGCGAGCAACAGACGACGGACCAAAATCAGGGTATCTCCGCTCTCTTGGGAATGCGTGCGTAGGATCGAGAACGAGAGAAGCCCGGGGAACTCTTGAATGGCGCATCACTGTCGTTGCTTGCGACATCATCGATTTCAACAATATCAGAGCGACGGTCAGTTTCTTTGAAGAAAGTCAAGTGGCTGCTCTTCATAAAGTGATCCAGCGAGATTTCTTGATCTTCACGAAGAACAGCAGCATGCATACGTCCGGTGCTTCACCATGCATGCCAACTTTCAAAAGCGTCGTCTTCTCGGTGTGGATCTAGTCCAAGCAGGTCCAGTTCTCGGACGACTCGGACGGGCCCTGCCTGCATGCACCGCACCGTCAGCGCTCCGGGCAAGAGTGGACGTCGAAATACTCGCGTCGTCGAGTAAACAGTCCGGCTGGCCTGCATAGCAGCAAAGGCAACAAGCAGATCCCCAAGCCACGGACCATCCTCAGCTTCTGCACCCGTTTCGGATGTCGAGTTGTTGGCACCTTTTCTGTTTTGAATGTGTGTGACTCCAACGAGGTAGACGTACAGCTACTAAAGAACAAGAGGATGTGTAAGACTCCTAACTTCGCCTGCCAAAGGCAGAGCCAACAGACTCGGCTTACATAAAGGGGGTGGCTAAAACCGAGTCGTTGGCAGTTGGCATGCATTTTCTCAATCTTCATCCTCGCGCAGCTCATATCCCCCCTTCAAATCAGTATCATTGCCTAAAATTTGTGTCTCGATGATGGTATGTTTCCTGTCTTTTGTTGGTTCGGGGGATGATGAATTTTTCCGTAGAGCGCGACATCATTGTCTGCGATCCACACGACAACATCTTTTCGTATGTGTGGCCGGTGTGTCGTTCAAGGTAGATCCATCCTGCTAGGCGCGACCAAACAAACCCCCAGTCCGAGTGACGTCGCCTGTCGCGACGCCAATACATACCATCTTGCATTTTATCCGCTCCTTGCTCGAGCAAGTCGTGGCACCACCTCCCCCGGACACATGCTCTCGACCACCGTCGTATGAAAGCGGGCTCAGGCTCGACGCCCAGACAGTCGGTCAGAAACGTGTTGTCCCCGAGTACCCCGAGCCATTTGATGCGACGTCACTGCAGTGCATCGCGGCACTCGTGCAATACCCCACGGACCTGCTTTTGAGCGAAGCCACGGCTGCCTTGAGCCCAAATTCGGAAAGGTGATGCAGAGGCGCTCGATAAGGTCGTCAAAGACCGTATCGACTAAATCGGAACGCCGATAGCCTGAGCATGCGAGCCTCTCTTCTTTTTTGTTCTGCACGCGTCATGTCAGATCGTGGCGCCACCAGCTTTTTCATCCAGGAAGGGCGTACGAGCGCGCGAGCATGCATGATGAGTTCTTGCCGCTGCTCGGCGAGTATTGAGCATTGCTCTATCATAGATCAAACATATGTACATATCAGTTTACTAATACCCTTGACTTTGATCACTGAATTGCTGTTTTGTTTACCAAGAATGAGAAGCGATGGCACGATAGAAACGAAAAGGTGGCTCGGAACACTGCAGACATGTGTTGGATGAAAATCACCGTTTCCTTCAGTCTGCCCTCTTTCTGAACAGGAGTCGCCCGTGCGGATTCGCCGCTACTATAGCCCCGTTGCACAGGGCAGGTTTCTGCGCCGCACCTGCCCCAAACTTGATGTCATACGTGATGAGCAAGTGTGCAAAGATGGATTTGAGCTCGTTCGCGGCAAAAAAACGTCCAGGGCTGTCAAACGCATCAACCTTACCAATCCTAGTTGTACGACAACAGATGGGACCTACCATGCGTGTCTCCCATGTCCGAACGGCAAAAAGTCGACGGAAGTCGAGACGAACTGACGGTGCACGCCCCCATTGTTGGCTGCACAAACGTCGACAAAGCGGAAGGGCTTGAACGCGTGCGCGTCCTCATAACACGCCTCGTCATAATGTAACGAGCGCGACGCAGCGGCCATCATCGTGCCTTTCGGAATGACGGTTCCGTCCGACAACACCACGTCCTTGAGGGCAATGCGTGCGAGGCCCACTGAGGACGCGCGTCAGAGACTCGTAGCGCTCGTACCGAACGGGGACTGATGCTCACCCGGGTTCGTGCCTTCGCGACGCTGGCACTCTTTCAAAAAACTGTCCACTTTATGCATCTTGGCCACCGAGTCTTTCGACCATCCCTCTTTCTCGACGATCGACTCGACTTCCTCGCGAATCGGTTGGATATACTCGGGGTGGGCGGCAACACAAAGGAGTGCGACGGTGAGGCTCTGCAACACAAAACGTGTCAGCCGAATTCCGCCACGTCGATCGAGACCTACGCTAGACGTCGTCTGGCGCGAACGAACCTGTCAGTGGAAATCAGACAGTACGCGATAGCGTCCCACGCACCTGAATGGAAGCAAAGCCTACGAGCAGTACCTGGGTGACATACCGCCCCAAGGCATGCTGCGAACGACTTTCCTCTATCAACCAGGATACGGCGTCGCTCTGTGAACCAGACGTGTGAGAGCGTCGTGACGAAGAAATGATCCACAAACGGGTTCTTCCTCCCATTCCTTCCCGTGTTCATTGAAATATTTCAGACGTTCCTTGATCATGGGTTCGAGGAGCCTTAGAGCACGCGCATTATGCTGCAGGGTGCCTCTCGCAAGGAAATAGGCAGCTAGACTGGACATTCACTCATAATCAGTATTGTTTTGGAAGCGACAACCGAATAGCGTACGATCTCATCCACTTGGGGAACAAGGCGACCAAAACACCCTCCCTGACGATGTCGGTGGCGAACTTGATGTTGAGATCAATCCACTCCGGATCGCGGCCTAAAAATATCCATTAGGGGAAAAGACCAATATAAAGAAAAAGAAGGTACACAGCGGAAGGCCCACAAATATTCTGCCACTTGCCCTGCAGACAATCTGTTCGGCGACATGTAACACTGGCACGCTCGTCCACTCTGAATTTAATCAGTACACAGGGCGGCGCTAGTAAAAACCAGACGACTAGCCATTGCATTTCAGATCAAGAACGTCTTCCGAGGCCGTTATAATCTCATCTCTGAGGACAGGATACAGCCTTCCAATACTTCGGGTGAGTTGTGAGCGAATGACCGCAACTTGACCGTCGATATGAGCTGAATCAGGGCCAAGGATATGTCCAATGCTGAGTGACTGTCAGTGGTGTTCAGTCCGATTCCACCCTGCGATAAGGGGGCAGGATCAACCTCGTCGATAGCAACCGCCAGGGAAGCAACGTCATCGGGCGCACTCGATAGTTCTTCTATGTGCGCACGATTGTTCAGGACAACTACCCAGTGGCCCGGCCGGGATACCTTGAATGATGTCGACTTGTGCTGCACAGTCATGATATCGACATGAGTGGAACAGGGCGGAACAGGCGGCTTACTTTCTCGTAACCTTGTTGAATTATGTCTGAAAAGTTCATCGCATTCTTGAAAGCATCCCACCAGGAGCCAAGCCAGCTATGGCTGTATCCAACCGTCGGGATGGCGTCGAGCTAACGAAGGGTGCTAAATGTCGGTCGCTCAGGCAAGCACTGTACTTACGTTGGGACGCTGCGACAGCCTCGTAAAGACAACGATGGCAGCAGCAACTCCTGCAACGAGATAGGCATTCCCTGCAGCCGGAAAATTTAGCAGTGGTACTGAGAATTGGGAAACCATGGTGAACAATCGTCCTAGTTGGTTCTCAACTTCTCATGGACAGAATCTTGTCCTATATGTATAGCTTCAAGAAAACCCCGACTTATCTGTTAGATGAGAGCATGGTGTAATACCCTGTAATCGCCGCCGAACCTATTATCCGAACTTGAAAGGTGACCAGGGGCGCTGTTCGAGGTCGGGAGTTCCTAGCAGGGCACTCTGCCGCACATCGGCCACAATGAGTCAGTGGTTGGGAACGTTTTGTGGCGCACGACGAATGTGGCTTCATCAACGGATGATGATCTACCACAGAGCTTAGTCACATCATCTTTGCAAAGGTTCAAGAGGTTCAAGACGGATGCGTACATGCCACATAAATGTTGTATCGACTTACTATAAGTGAATTTCCTGGCGTCGTTCGGTTTGCCTGCTCTATTTTTGCAAAATTTTGATGGCGTTGGCAGCCGAGTTGGATCCGTTGTTCGGCCAGCGGAGTCTCGGATTCGCATCCAAGGATTGCGCCGGAATGAAATCAGATTTTGGAATGATTCAGATAGGAGATAGTACCTGCTTACCTTCTATTGAGTCCACCAGCTCGGGGATCATGCAACGCACAGGAACGAGAGAAGGACCATTATCCTAGAATGGCATTTCACATCAGACCATTGAGCCGTCAGTCACTCGAAGAAGGGGCAAAGTACATACACACTGGTAGCGGCACTGGAGTTTCTGCCATTCCTCTGCGGTTTTTGCGTCACCATTCGACAAAAGTACGTCCATCTCGGGGTCCGACGGTATAGTTCATAAGTAGCATTCTTTACAGCCATGATTTGTGGTATGGGCGCCGGCTTGGGGAAGCGATGAGACTGACTACCTCTATCCAGTGAGAAAAACCGATATAATAGTTCTGAGCAGCGCCCTGAGAACCTGGGGTGCCCGCTCGGACGACCGGGTGTGGGTGGCACTCTGACTCAAGATAGCGCCTGCTCGCCAAAATAACAGACCAGGCTTCGCCGACGGTCGACGTGCCCGCTAGAATCATGATCGTATCCGTGGCAGGATACACATCGCGTCAAAAGAGGATCTTGCAGCCAGAGTACTCTGTGACTCATCACAGATAAGACCGACTGTGCGGTCGAGCATGTTTTGGATAGCGGTGGTGTTGTCGGTCTTGCCGTCACCCTTGGCGCTGTGACTTTTGACGCTGAGAATCTTGCTCGCGGCGTGATTGGCGTACTGTGAGTGGCTCATTCCAAATATCTTGCCCTTGCTGTTGAGAAGGATTGGGGGCTTGTGGGCGGAAGCAACATCGCCCTGCGTCCACGTCTTCTGGCCGCAATTGTCACATTGATAAATTGGATGTTGTTGAGTATCAGAGAGTACGGCAGCGTCCCACATCCCGCCATCGCTACCTACACATCCTCACTCACATCTCACACCCACCTAACGCCCCCCAATCGTCACGATCACGACCCTGCCCCTGCGGACAAGAAAGGGGCCTTGTGTTCGCCGTCCCACCTTTGCCCAGCATCTTGTGTGGGGTCAGTCCACACGGAACCTGGCGGCCCAGGTATGCGAGGCGAGACCATGATGGATCAAGAGCGACTGCGCTGCACCGATTACGGGCGTGTAGAGAGCCCCGTTGGGGTGGACAGTGCGGGGGCAATATTGGCCGCGAGACGGATGGTGTGCATCGGTTTGCAGTCCGCATTCGTCTTAGTGGCTGGGGTGATGGACGCACGGAAGAGGGGCCACTCCATCATGGCATTGGAGAACGTTTTGAGCAGAAAGGGGAGGTAGGTGAGTTTGGTGAACGCGGTGCCTTCCGGGATGGGCGGCGCAGCGGGTGCGGGGTACAGTGTGGATGGATTGACCATGTATGACACTCACGAGTGGGATGGGGTTGATGATGGGGGAAAGTACTAATATGCAGGGATGTTGGCGTTCAGCAACGGCAACACATCATGGAATCCAGTCAGATCCAAAGAAGTTGCATATCCGATGGGCTGTACGTTCGCAGCTTGTGAATTTGAGAGACGTTCACTAAGCCATCGAAAAGCGCAAATATACAGCGCCCTACCAGTACAATCTGGTCAACGCTCAAAACCATTACTTACATTGGTTTTGTTCAGACTGAGACGGTCAGTAGCCTGTTTTCGCTCGACACCCGACCCGGCCCATCGCCTTCCCAAGCCTTATTATCAAACCGTCCCCTTGGCGCCCATACCGTTCACGACCCCACCTTTACCTTTTCCTGCGATGTCGAAGCCGCATGGGCGATGTACACCCAACCCTCGTCGCACATTTTCACCTTTGGTACGGATCCGCCTCGGTCTCTCGCGCACCCTAACTCTTCCCCCCCAGGCGCTGACTTTTACAACTTTGACAAGGTACAGCGCCGTCGCACCGTATCGCTCGTCGCCTTGCAAACCTAACCCGACACCATCGCAATGGCTCCACAGACCAACTCGGCCTCCGTAGCTTCGACGCCGTCGTCAACGCCAAGCTGTCCGTGAATCCGTCTGAGGAGAGTCGTGAGTATCCCCTCCTTCTCGTGTCACCCGACGCTCAGCAGACCTCTGGCGCCCCAGAAGCCTGTCAGTAAAACCGCTCCTTTAGCGACAATCGAGATGATGAAGTCCATCGCGTCCCAGGTCAATCCCCAACCCAGTCTCCAAATCAATACGCCATCCGGCCACATCCCCTCCAGACCCAAGTACAATGCGAATAGCACTATTACGACAATCCTGCCGCAGCCTACCTCTAAATGTAGTTCCAGTCCACGCGTCCCAACGCCCCCATACCACCCACGCCACATAGTCAGACCGCGGCGCCTTTGCTGTCACCCTTTGTATGCAGCATCCAACCGAGTCCCGCCCCTTCCGTCAGCTCCCCCTTTCCCTGTCCGTACAACCACGTCGGTCGTAACCGCTTCCCTCTCCAAGCCGTCCCCGCCGCCCCATCGTCTGCTTACGATCCAAACCACCCCTCGGTGATCGAAGAACAGCTCGCCCTCCAAATGCAAATGTACGCGCTCAACAACAACAACGCAGTCATGATCGACTCCACGTTCTCGCCTGCATCGACCCCGTTCCCGGGTGCGGGGCCTTACAATCCCTGGACGTTTTTGCAAGCCTCGCGCGCCTTCGGCGGCCGGCGGTTCGACTCGATGAGTTTGCAGTCCTCCTCGGGCCATCAGCCGGTGAGCTTGCCGTGCCCGAACAGCCGTGACAGGGGCTTGAAGCGCCGCGAAAAGTCGGTGAACCTGTACACGGGATCAGGGGGGAGGGGGGGGGGGGCACAAGAGTGCGGTGCAGCCCCTGTCGCGGGTGGAGAGCACCCAGCCACGGGATAACCATTCCGGAGCCGTGCTCATCGGGGGAGGAGACGGCGGGGAAGGGATACGAGGTGCACGAAGTGCCTGCGTGGGTCAACGGCGACGGCGAGGAGGACAGCGAGTGGGCGGGCGGGGAAGGGGATAAGGACGAGCTGTTGGACCTTGAGTACCACCCCACATTCGTGTCGAGCGTGGAGCGGGGGCGGTACAAGTGGGATACCCGGTGGGAGGCGTTGCAGCAAGTGGTGGGTCGTCCCTTGGTTGTCGAGATCACGCGCCAACGCTGACGGGCATAGTTTCACGCGTTGGATTGCAAGACGGCCACGACGATGGTGCTCCTAGCGGCCCCGTCGTACGCAAACAAGATGCACCTGATAACGTTGCGCTCGGTCAGGCCGGACCAGCTGCTCAAGTCGCCCGCGATGGGGCAAATGCGCACGGCGTTCAAGGGGACCGCGACGCAGTCGCGCGCGGGGGCCGCGTCGATCCTGCATCGTCTGCTCGCGTTGTCGTCCGCGTCGATGTTTGGCGGCTCGGACGCGTCCATGGTACGGGGAAGCGAGCTCGAGCGGGCGCTCGAGGCGGCGTTGAGCAGTTTGAAAAGTCTGAGAATGATTTACGAAGGGCGGGTGGCGCGGTGGCGCGGTGGGAGGAGATGTCGCGGATATTGGACGAGCCAGAGCAGGTCGAGTTGTTATTGCGGCGGACGATCGGGGTGGGGTTGCAGTCGTGCGTGAATGGCGTCTGACGAGGTAAAAAAAAAGGGGGGGGGGGCGTTGTCGTCGGTCCCTTTGGATGTATGCACCATGCTTTCTTCCATTATTTCATTTCTTATGAGCTGGATCTGGTCGTCGTCGCACTTACGCTCCTTTTATTTTATTTTATTTTTCATCGTTTGTCCTTTGGATCGGCTCTTTTGCATCATGGTATTGGTTAGACGGCATATGTAGTAAGTACTAGATGGTCTCATGGTACCATTTGTATACTCTGGCTGGGATTGTCTCTCCTCCCAGTATGTTTTCTGGCGATCTTTCTTGTTGTGTTAGATATCGACGCTGGTACATCCTTGTCAGATGTACCTACAAGTAAATGTTTCCATAGGTTGGCCATGAGGTGTTCACGTTGGTGTACCACTAAGGGTAAGGAGATGCCACGGACCAGGATTGACGACATCGCGGATGCAATCGACAACCCAGAGCTGTACGAGACTCCAGTAAAGCTCGGGCTCTCGATGCCCTGGCGCCAGAGGAACGAGCAGCAGGACCCTATGTACTGGGCCCGACGACCGTGTGGAAATGCGTGATCTCCACTAAACCAGGCCACACACTCGGAACAAACACGTTCGTGATGCTATTCCATCATCACGCGCGATCTGCAAACGACCGCAACTAGATCTTGGCGGTTCGGGGGTGGGGACTTTGAATGCGACGCGAGCTTTCTCTCCAAATGTCCGCGCGATGCTTGTCCGCCATGCCCGACTTTAAAGCTAAAGGGGCGTGTCAACCGTGGGACCGAGTTTACTTGAAACACGTACAAGCGTACCATCCACGACGATCCCGATCGTTTCCGTTTCCGTTGCCTTCGCCACCACCGCCCTCGTCCGTTCCTTTTCCGCGAGCACCTTGGGTCACATCGACCTGATACTCCTCGAGCACGGTCAGGAACGATACAAACGCCTCGAGGATACTCCATAGCGGTCCTCGGTCAGCGAGATGCAACCAAAGTCCAGTGAGCACCAGCTTTGGATGTCAGCCATGCCATCACACACAAGGTCGCGCGGTGTCACAAAACCCCACCTTCAACGACGAGCGCATCCAGATCCCGGGTTTGGGAGACGCCGCCAAGCATCCCACTGTTCAGCCACTTCGCGATGCCAAGGTGCCAAATACTTGGTGGCCAGTGACTGACACTGTGGTTTCGACGCGCGGTATGGAGGTGCCGATGAGATCGGGTTGGGGAGGGGCAGGAGCTGCCGCGACCGTCGGTGGCAGTCAAGCGGAAGAGTTCGGAGATGGGTGCATCCCGTGACTCCAGTTGCAAACAAAACCGGCGCTTCCAATGCAGGCGACGACTGTCGCGCTTTATTATATATTTCTTTGCACAAAAGGGGCATTGGAGGGGGTTGTGTCGCCCTGGGGATGACAGTGGGTGCGGGTGCGGATGCGGATGCGGGTGCGCCTTTCCGAAGGAATGTCTAGTCGTCGTTTTCTAGCCGTAAGAGCGACTCGCATACCAGAGCGCTCCATGGACTAGGGCTAAACGTTTGATCGGAGAACAACGCTGACATGCGAGAAGCACTCGACGTAGTGCCGTCTATCGCATAGGCAGGGTCGAGGGACAGTGGATTCGTAGACGTGATGCGAGATAAGAACATCACATTAGAGTCTGCAGTGGCAGGAGCAACTTCGGCTAGTGCAGCATTTAATGCATGAAAAATGCTCGAAGGCGATAGCGTATCTGAGGAATGTATACGTCAAACAATGACTTGGCAAACTCCCAGTTGGTAAGCGTCAACAAACCGAGTGTGAATGCGTGCGACTCAAGGGACCCATGTCGTGATGGCAAGTTCAACGTCAAGGGACCTCTGATAAGGTGACCGACGAATGGTTGAGGACTGAGTGGACGAGAGGTACCCTGAGGAGCAATGGTAAGAGAATCTGCTGCGACAGTCCGAATGCGATGTTATATACTGCGAACAATGCGAACGGGAAAAGGGTGGCGACGAGCAAAAGCATAGCAAGGCTTCTTGGCATGAGAGGCTGAATACATGAAGTCAAGAGTGCAAGTAGTGATTCAAATAAAACATGTACATACAGCACTTGATGATGGTGACACTTTCACCCAACAGGAAGTGTTCAAGCATTGTGTTGCATAGCACAAAACTTATAGACAGCCATACTTGCAAAGGTACAAGAAAGATAAGCCTGCCATTGAGATACTGTAATATGGATATTTCCTGTGTAATCAACCATCAACATGTCATTGGCTTTGCAAGCAAAGCAGCCAGAGTTTTTGATGGAGAAGAAGCCAGTTTTGGATAGCTAAAAGGGAGGTTAGCCAATGTGGAGTCAATCACACTGATTCATTGTGTCACACCAGCTAAGGTATACTACTGATCACACATAGATTATATAACATGCCGCTTACTGGGGGTGCACATGCAATGCTTTCCATTTTATAAGCATTACTAAGCAGTGGTTACATTATTATCTAATTATGCTTAACCTGTTATTAAATATATAGTTACATATATGTATTTAGGCCCAGTTTAGTTTGACTTACACCATGGGCAGGCATGAATAAGCTGTGTGAACTTAGCCATCAATTTATTCTGCCTACAATATTGACAAAGGTGACCATAAATATCTAGTAAACATTTTCAAAATGTAATTAGCTTTGTAATTGAAATTATATTTTCTAAAAAGGGACACCATTGATCTAAAATAAGTTAAATGCCAGCAACATGCAAACAAATCAAGGGTTATATTTTGCAAAATAAATTCAATTTATTGTGGTTACTTAGCAAGCATAAGATATCTCAGTATGATTGTTGAACATATTCAAACATAAATACTAGATAAAGTTTGCCCAGTTAATTTGGTAATATAGTAAATACTTATTTTAGCTTTGTTGGTAGATGTCATGATTTTCATTTTCCTTACATTTTTCAGATGCTTTTGATACTTATTCATACCCTTTGCCCTTCTCTATGGTTTTAAATCCTCTGAGACTTCTTTGATGTTCTCTAGGGTTCTTTCAGGATATAGGGCTTCTTTCTATATTTGGTAATGTAGAATGATATATAGTTCTCCATGTATTATAGTTGTTCTTTAGTTTTGGAATTGTCATTCCCTCTTGTCATTGTGTGCTCTCTTTCAGAGTTACCAGTAGTGAGTATCTTAACAATATTCAGAAACTAACACTTTGAACCAGAGCACTTCACATCATGCCCATTTTGTGTGCCCTTCTATGCTTCCTCATTATCCTCTCTTGAACTCACCTGGCTCCACTGCTCTTCACAGTGTGTCAGATACTTACTACTGCTTGTGCTCTGAAGGAGAACACCAGGATGGTAGGAGGAAAGAATAATACCAAAACTAAGGAGCAAACTATGATACATGGAGGTTTATATACTGTTCTACATTACCATGTATAGAAAGAAGAAAAAAAGCCCTTTACCCTACAATAGAATGTGAAGGAATATTAAAGAATGATTGGTAGCTATAGAAGCTGTGGTCAAGGCGTTAGGGTTACTGCAGGGCTAGACCAGGCTAGAAGTATTGTAAAAGGTCTGAAAATGAAGAATCATGACACAGTGTCTATGTCCCTTTTTCTTCTCTTCTTTCCCCCCTCATCCCTCTAGCCTTCCTTTTGGGTAACACTCTTGCTGCTTGTGTAAAGCACTCTTGCTTAACTCACATCTGTGCAGTTCCCTGCTGTTGGGCAACCACCTTTGTGATTGGAGGGTACTGTGACTTGTATAAAGGTCTAGTGGTTGCAGCCTCAAATGGGTGTGTGTATACTGGCCCTTATAAATGTTACCAGTGGGGCAACTCCAGCTGGAAGAGTTGTGGGCATACCATCCTTATCTGGTAGTCCAACACCAGCCTAGACTGTCATCTTTTGATTGTTGGGATAACAATCTCTCTGTATGTGGGATTAGTGCATACTTGACTGACTCCAACATGCCAAAGAAGCCCTCAAGCTTCTAGCCCCCTCCACTTCCATTCCATTGTTGTCCATGCTTGTACACTTTGTGTGAGTATCATGTGGATTCTCCTATCATTACATGCCTTCTCACTTAGGACCTAACCACTCTGAAGCACACATGAAAACCCCATGACCAACCCACTTGATAACCTCACCACTGCCATGTTGACAATGTCCACCACTCCTACACCCACAACCTGAGTGCCATCACATGCAGTTTCAAGGGCTCAAACCTATGGCCACATCCCCTCCATCCACACCATTCACATGCCACAGGCTACAAGACCTGGAGCTGGAGGTATACTTGGTACCCCCATTGGCCAGGACCTCCCATTGCCCAGTCATCATCAGACTACTGACAAATTCTTTGGGGAGTACCAATGGTGGATCAAGAACCTCACCACCCTTGGGTCTGCTAACACTGGACTGCCTCCCATCCCTGCCACTACTGTATTTACTACAATGGGCCAATTGCCTGTTGATGGCAGTACATTACATAAGTGATGGGGTTCCTATTGCATTGCTACTCCTCCCTTCATTAGAGGTGCTAGACCTCTCCCTGTACAATCAGACAGTGATAGATCTGTGTTGGCAGTATCACTCCCATGTCCTATTAGCCATAACATTTCAATGCATGGTAGATCCAGTTTGGGAAAGTCAATTGCCAGCAAGCCAGAAATATTCAATGGGACAAAGGAGAAGTTCCTTCAATGGCTGAGACAGGCTGAGGTGTTCATTGCTGGTTATGATGAAAAACCAATGGACTCTCAGAAGATCCTCATAGCAATCTCATACATGAAAGGCAACAATGCTGCTGGGTGTTTCACAGACTTGTGGCTCCAGGAGAACATGAGTGTTACACTTGCCCTGGGTAGAGACAAGTGTAGACCTAATGATAATCACCTAGGTCAAGGACAGGGGCTGAGGATGACGTACTGACATAAGTCAGGTACTCTGGAAATGAAAGCTAAGGGTTCTGGTGGACAAAGGCATGTTCTTATGTCAGATGATGTCAAAGATCTCCCAGAAGGGTTGCAGAGGTTCTGGGTGGCTAAGGACAAAGGACAATGATGAGAAGGCTCTTTAAGGCCAAGCTTTAGAGGATACTTAAGGGGGACTGAGGATGAAGGTGAAAACCTAAGGTAGGAATTGCTTAGAGTTACTGTACATGAATGGCCAGTATTTATTCTAATAGGTGCTAGTCACCTGGAGTCAATTGAACAGCCATGGGGCTGCAGAAACTAAGTATAGTGCTATGCAAGGCTACACAGAGGTGCTGTGATCAGGGGGCTATGTGATGGTGCAAAATAAAGAGAATAAATAGCATGGGCTGTGCAAATGGGAATGCATAGGAAATCTATCAGGGATCTCTAAGTAAAAATAGATAGTAGGTATAAGTAGACATGGTAAAGTTTAGAACATGAAGGGAGATCAATGTTACCATGTTGCATAGTGAAAGAATCAAAAGAAGACTGAGACAAATTGTTATGTAACAAGGAAAGAAAAGATAGGGGGGTACTACCAATTGTAACAATGAGTAAGATCTGTTCAATGAAGTACTCCAAGTTTAGAACAGAACTCTGCAATGTCTTCATGCCAATCAGGATCAGGAAACAAGCTGAGCAAAAGCTGCTGTGCACATGCCAAGGTGACAAGGAGTCTCTCCAGGACTTCCTTGTCAAGATGAAACAGTTCATGCTTGAAGCTGACTACAAGATCTTGATGCATTTGAGAACACTAGTGAGGCTGTTGAGGCAGAATGTCTGCAACCAAATAGTAGAGTTCATTGAAAGGTCCCAGCCTGCCTTGATCTCAAATGAAGAGTACTCCAAATGGGAGTTAGCATTGAAGCAGGCCAATACCATCATCTAGGAGATTGAGGAATGAAAGAAGCATCAGGAGCAGGGACTGTTATGCTTGGTCTGGGTAGGAACAAGTGCAGGCTCAAAGAACTAACAACAGAATCAAGAATTCGACAATGAATGGGTGAAGAGGCTTGCCAGAGGGTTAAGGGTTCAGTTGACATTAGAAGTTGATGGGATTTGAAGGGGTCATCTGACAATGAGGCCAATGAAGGGTTTCTAAGAGATTCAAGGAAGTCATTCAACAATGAGGTTGACAAAAGAGTTCAGAGGATGTTGAAGGAGATCAAGGTAAGATTGAGCAGGACTAAGCTAAAGATACACCAAGTATAACAACGACTTAAATACTGTGAGGAATGGAAACTAATGGAAGGTCATGGAAGGTTTGTTACTAATCAAACGAAGATAGAATCTTCCATGAGAAACGGAAGCAAAGATAACAAAAATAGGGAATGGAAATGAATGATGTGTGATGAACACGTTGCATGTTCTAGAGCACTCTAAAGAAAGAAAAGATACTGGGTTTGGCCAGCCTATTGTTATACAGAAGTGAATCATAACATTACCCCCAGAGTACATTCAAAGTTATGATGAGAAATGGGTTGGAGAAAAGAATTAGAGATCCATGCACCTGTCTCTGTCAGGGGAACCAGTCATGTTGGCATATGCTGAGTTGTTGTATCCTGGGTCATTGTTGTTCAGGTCTAGGTCAGTAAGTTCTGAATCAGGAGAAGGGTGATGATGATGGTGACAAGAATGAAGGGGTTGACAATGGTGATAAGATGGGAGGGGAATTTGTCTGGGAGCCATGTTTGAGCCAGAGGACAGGGGATCAGAGAGTTGTTCAATGAGAGGTTAAGGTGGGGATGGGGAAGCAAAACCAGAATGTCTAGAGTGTATTGAGGAAGCTAAAGAAGAGGAAGAGGAACCCACTGGGTTGAGGATACATGGACAAGGGTGGTGAGGGCAGTGATGTTGGGTATGACCAGGGTGATGTCAAGTGCAATGGGGACAGATATAGTATGGGCAGTTGATGTGGATGTGTGAGAGTCAATGGCAATGGAAACATGCTTGGCTGTAGAGGTAATGATCAGGAGAAAGGGGTACATTATGCTGTCCTTCCCAACTAACTTCAGCTCGTTCCATAATAGCTAATTCCTTGAGGGTAAGGGGTTCTTCAGAGGCTTCCAGGGATGGGTTTTGGCGTAAACAGCAGCATTCATCAAGCTCTCGGGTGTAACATAGAACATCCTTGGCCAGCTTGTCCATTTCCAATTGGTGCATGACAGAAAGGATGAGGTTGGTCAGTTTGGTGTGGGTTTCATGGAGGGCAGTGATGTGTTCCATGGGGTAGTCAGACATCTGGTTGGCAAGGGGATAGAGGCTGTGGATCTCTTGAAAAAGAAGAAGTAATGTATTGAGGGGAGAGAAAGGTTCTAAGTGGGCACAAAGAGGGGTAATAAGATGGGGGGTTTCAAGAAGGAGCATCAGGGAAGATTGTTCAGTGATGGAGAAGTCATCAGGGTGGATGCACTGAGCTTAAAGAGGTAATTCAACAGAGATGACTGGGTTGGGGTCAAGAGTGGGGAGGCATAGAGGAGGAGAAGTGGATCAGGGAATACCCAGATTGTAATTAGTCAAGTCGAGACCTTGAATATGATAGAGCAAGGGGGTGGTCCAGCCAGTGGTGGCTGTGGTGGGGGAGGGAGATCTAATGGGAGTGGACATGTTTGGATTTTGTGAATGATGTGGGGGGTGGGAAGGGGAAGATGTGAGGGTGCAGGGTTTTATAATTGGAGAGAATTTCCTTTGTGTGGCTAAACTCTGATTCAGGTAACCATGAGTCTTCTTCAGCCAAGTATCCTTTTCATTGGACTAGGAATTTTTGGTTGTTCAGGGTTCCACAGTGTCAGATAAATTTTTCCATTTCATACTCCTCTTTTCCATTGATAAGGTCAGGTGGAGGGGAAGGGAAGTTCAGTCCATGTATGTTGTTTTTGTGATAGGATGATAACAGGGAGGCATGGAAGACCAGGTGTATTTTCCATGTGTGTGGGAGGTGAAGTTTATAAGTAAGGGGGGAGAGGACCTGGGTAATGGTAAATGGACCTTCTTGCTTGGGGGCAAATTTCAGATGGGAGATAAGACATTTTAGATTTCAGGCTTCTAGCCAAACCTTGTCACCTTTATGAAAGGGAGTGAACTTTCCATGGAACTGGGATTTCATAACTTGTCTAGCAAGTTCATGTGCTGCCAGGGCTTTGTCTCAAGCTGCAGAGAGGAGTTTAAGTCATTCTTCAACCGCAGGGAGGTTAGTTTCAGCAATGATGGTGGGGAGGGGGCAGGGTTTGAAGCCCATCATGAGAAAGAATGGGGATTTGTTGGTGGTGGAGTGGGGATGGTGATTGTGTGCAAATTCAGTGTGGGAGATGAGGTTGGACCATGTGGAAGGGGAGTTGCCACAGAAGATCCAAAGGTAGGTTTCTATTTCCTGATTTACCCATTTGGTTTCTCCATTGGATTGAGGGTGGTATGTGGTGGAGAGGGAAAGGTTGTATCTGAGGAGTCATCCAAGTTCTTTTGTGAAGGAGAAGGCAAATTGGGGACCATAATCAGAGATGATTTTGTCATAGAGGCCAAACTGGGTGTAGACTTTGTGGAAAAAGAGGGAGGCAATTCCTTTGGCAGAGACAGATTTCTTGATAGGGCAGAGAATCACCCCCTTAGTAAGCCCATGGTCGACCACAACCAAAAGACTATCAAAGCCCAAGGAAACAGAGAGGTCCATGATAAGGTCACAGGAGATTTGCCAGAAAGGGATGGAGGAGGAAGAGACAATGGGGGAGAGGGGGGGGATGGTGGGATGGGTGTTTGCCTTTGATGATTGACATGGGACACATCCTTCAACATATTTGTGGATGAACTGAGCAAGACCAGGCCACCAAAATTCAGCAGCAACGAGCTGGCGAGTTTTAAAGTATCCAGGATGTCTGGCAGAGGTGTGATCATGGTGGCATTCAACAATAGATTGATGGAGGTCAGGGGGAACATAGACACATCCTTGGAAGGTGAGGATGCCGGCATCATATTGCCAGTCAGAGAGTCAAGAGTGGAACTAAGCAGGAATGTCACCAGTAGTAGCATGCAGGGCATCTAGGACAAGGGGGTCTGAGGCAGAGGAGGTGGCTAGCTTGTTTTGGAGGGAGGTGTTGATGAGGTTGACAAAGAGAGTGTTGGGAAGGAGGGTGATGTTGTCATTGTCATCATTGGTGGGTGGGAGAAGATCCAGTTAGCAAGAGAGAGCATCTGGTGCTGCAAGGGAGGTGCCAGGGATGTGGGTAAGGTGGAGATTGAAGTCTGAGATGTTGAGTAACCAATGAGCCTGTCATTGATTGAGTTTTTGGGGTTGGTGGAAGTATGTGAGGTTTTTATGGTCTGTGAAGACTTCAACAGGGAAGGGGGGTCCTTGGAGGTAGTGGTGCCAGGCTTTGAGGCCATGAATGATGGCAAGGAGTTCTCTATCATAGATATCATAGTTGCATTCAGTGAAGGAGAAGGATTGTGAGAGGTAAGAGCATGGGTGTCAATCACCATTGGTGTCAGTTTGGAGAAGGACTCCACCAGAGGTGTATTTGGAAGCATTGGTGGCGATGGCAAAGGGGTGGGTGGGGTTGGGTAGATGGAGGATTGGATGACCAAGAAATAATTGTTTGAGTTCATTGAAAGATTGTTGGCAGCTGGGAGACCAGTCCCAGGGCTGGTTCTTCTTTGTGAGGTCAAGGAGGGGGTGTGCAATGTTGGAGTAGTTTGGGATGAAATGTTGATAGAAGTTGGCAAATCCTAAGAAGGAGCAGACATCTCTAACTTTGATGGGGGTGGGCCATTCATGAATGCCATCTAGTTTTACTGGGTCCATGGTGAGTTCATCAGGGCAAACAATCATTCTGAGGTATTCAACCTCATCAGTAGTGGATTTGCATTTGTCGAGTTTGAGGTGGAGGTTTAACTTGGTCATGCATTGGAGAACTTGCTTAGTTTGTTCTTCATAGGTTTTGGCATCAGGGGAAAAGATGAGGAGATCATCCATGTAGATAACTAGCCATCCTTCTGTGATCATATCATGGAAGGAGTTGTTCATGAAGCATTGGAAAGTGGCTGGGGAGTTGCAGAGACCAAAGAACATGATGGTTGGTTTGAATAGTCCCTTGTGTGTGATGAATGCTGCTTTCCATTGATGACCATCTTTGATATGGATGTTGTTGTAACCCCAACAAACATTGAATTTGGTAAAGACTTTGGCATCTTTGAGTTTGTCAACAAGGTCAGATATGAGGGGGAGGGGGTAGGCATTGTGGATGGTATGTTCATTGACATATCAATAATCCTGGCAGGGACGGAGGCTGCTGTCTTTCTTTTTAATGAAGAAGAAGGGTACAGCTTGAGGGGAGTTGGACAAACAAATTTTTCCTGCCTTGAGATTTTTGTCAAGGAAAGCTTCAGTGGCAGCTTTTTTGTCAGGGGAGAGGGGGTAAAGCTTGCCAATTTTCAGGGTAAAAGAGTCATCAAGGTTGATCTCATGGTCATAAGGTTGGCTGGGAGGAACATGGTCTGTTGCTTCTTTGGAGAAGACAGGAAAAGGTAGAGTATTCGGGTGGGAGAGTTGCCTTTGGTTTGGCTTTCTCAGCAGCCATAGCCAGTTCTGTGGACATTGTGAGTTTGGTGATGGTGGTGGAGGGAATGAAGCAAGATCCACAACAGATGATTTGATTGATGATGCAGTTGTCATTGGCTTGTAGGAGATACTGGGCTTTGGTTTCCTTCTTCATGTAGTCATAGAGATGTCCATCCCAGATGGAATCAACCTGTACTTGGTAGGGTGGGTGCATGGTTGGCATTTGGGGGGTGGGGGGTGGTTTGGTACAGTTGTAGTATAGATTCTTGGATTGGTTGGAGTTGAGGGAAATGGATAACTCTCATTTGATCCAGTCAATGGTGGGGTTGACTTGTTTAAGCCAGGGGAGTCCAAGGATTACATTCTCTTTTCCACAATTAAGTATGTAGAACATTACACAATGTGTGAGTTGACTGATGTGGACATAGAGTGTGGTAGAAAAATGGATAAGACTGTTTTTGTTTGAGGACTGGTCGACATTTTGGGGGAGGGAAGTTGTTCTTTTGGGAGATGATGTTTTTGAACAAAGTCCCAGTCAATGCAAGAGATTTGTGCTCCAGAGTCAATGAGAGCATGGGTTCCAATGGCTTTTAGGTGTGATGGTTCAACGATTTTGATGGGGATTTGCATGGATTGCTTTGTAATCAATGATACAAGTACAGAGGTGCACATAAAAGAAGGAGAGCCTTGCATTGGGGAAGGTCTCCATTCTAAAAATCCTTGTTGGGTGAGACAAAGGAGATTCTAGCCACAGTTTCTTCTTCATCATTGTCCTCAACTTCTACTAGCCTTGGGACTTCTTCAACCTTTCTAACCTTCCTTTCTCTGGTTTTCTTTGGCTGAGAAGGGAAGTGGAGGCAGTCACCCAAGAGATGTCCAGGTTTGTGGCAGCAGAAACAGAGTCCTTTGGTGATACAGCATTTTCATTCTTCTGGGGTCATTTTAGATACCTTGATTGCATCAACATCCATGGTGTCAGGGTCTCTCTGGGGATGGGAGGAAGAGGAGGAGGAGAATGAATGGTAGGGGAGGTTTGTCTTGCCTCATTTTGCCATGTCATCAGCCCTTCCCCATTGGGTGAGGAAATGGGTGGCTTTGGTGTACCACTTGTCAATTTTGGCAGGGATGGTGTCCATAGACATGATGCAGCACATGAGTTTGACATAGATGCTGGTGGAGAAGTATCCAATGAGGATGTTTTGGTCAGTGATTTCACTGATCTGGATGTGGTTCTGGAATTCAGAGATGTACTTAGTGAGGTCAGAGAGGGAGGGTTTTCCTCCCATCTTGGTAGTGGAGAGCCAGGTGATGGAGAGGGTGGTGGTATTCCTGTGTTCAAAGGTAGTGTTGAACTCTTTTATAAAGTCATTGTAGGTTCCAAAACCTTTGTTGGTGTTGAGGGCAGTTTTTTGGAAAGAAGAGGCCCAAGTAAGGGCAGCTTCTTTGGTCATATATGAAAGGGTGAAGGCAATCTTCTTAGTGTTGGTGGTGTAGACTTCTTCATTGACAAGGAGGTAGGTTCAGACAGAGTCCAACCAGATTGTAGCTTTGGCATAGTTGCCATTGAAGTATTCAGGAGTACCAATACAGAGTTCAATTGGTTTTGATGTCATGGTAGAATGGAGTGGTTGTGGGGGAAGGAAGGGGGAAAGTGAATGTGAGGGAATGAACTGTTGAGGGGGAGTGGGAGCAGAGGGGGGTTGGGGAGGGAGGAGGGGTCTGGTTACAGTGGGGAGAGGTGGTGTAGGTCCTCTGAGAGAAACATCTGGGGTTGGGATGAGAGCTTCTTCAAGGGAGTCAAGAGGGATGTTGAAATCCTTGTTAGAGTGTTCAGTGGAGGGGGGAGATTCTGAGGGGACTTGATAAGAGCATCATAGTGCCCTTTCTAGGGCTCTGGGTGTTTAAGGGGAGGAAATGGTGGGAACTACAATGATGGTAGCCCAAAAAAAGAAGCTTAGTCCTTTTGTTATGTTTGGTCCAGGTAGAAACAAGCACAGGCTCAAAGAACTAACAACAGAATCAAGAGTTCAATGATGAATGGGTGAAGAGGCTTGCCAGAGGGTTGAGGGTTCAGTTGATGTTAGAAGTCAATGGGATTTGAAGGGGTCATCCAATGATGAAGCTGATGAAGGGTTTCTAAGAGATTCAAGGAAGTTGTTCAGCAATGAAGTTGATGAAAGAGTTCAGAGGATGTCGAAGGAGATCAAGGTGAAATTGAGCAGGACTAAGCTGAAGATACACCAAGTATAATGACAGCTTAAATACTGTGAGGAATGGAAACTAATGGAAGGTCATGGAAGGTTTGTTACTAATCAAACAAAGACAGAATCTTCCATGAGAAACAGAAGCAAAGATAACAAAAATAGAGAATGGAAATGAATGGTGTGTGATGAATGTGTTGCATATTCTAGAGCACTCTAAAGACAGAAAAGATACTGGGTTGGGCCAGCCTATCGTTATACAGAAGTGAATCATAACAGGGACAATGGACCTACAGACAATTTGGCTGACCAAGAAGTTCAACAATGCCCCAGTTCAAGATGACCATCACTGCACCAAATACTCAAACCTTCCTGATGCTGTCTGTTCCAATCCATCTGAATGCAGTAGGAACATTTACAGGAGCTGGTGCTCCTATGGATCTAGATAAGGCATGTGCTGAAGGGAAATGCCAACAATGTGGCAAACTGTGGCCTTGTGCCAAACATTTCAAACCCTGCACCTGTCAACCAATGTCTGCCTGCATGTTTAAGTACTGAGGAGTTAAGATAGAGTACAATGACTCAGAAGCTCTTGAGAAGTCAATCTGAGAGATTGAAGAGAAAGGACTTGCTGCTGTTCCCTAACATCTGAGAATTTGTGTTTTGTAACCAGAGTGTAGTACAGTTGACTATAGCTCCTAGAGACTCTGTAGTACCAAGTACAAATAAATTTTGCATTTTGACTTGTGAAACTATTGATGAGACTGAACCTGAACCAATGAAAGTTGTTAAGTTATTGCCAGAAGCTGAATTACTGGAACAACAGATGGAAGGATCAGCCAGTTATGATGTATTTGACATGGTTGACATAATTGTCAAACCTAGACAATGTATAAAGGTGCCACTTGCTATTAACATAAAGCACTGAAGGGAACTTATGCCTGAATTGCACCATAGTCTAGACTTGCAGTTAAAAAGGGAATAGATGTACTAGCCAGAGTTATTGATGCTGACTATTGAGGAGAAGCCCAAGTCATGCTGCTGAACACAGGAAATGAGGATGTCAAAATCAAAAAGGGCAATAGAGTAGCTCAGATGATCCTCAAAAAGATCAAAGCTCTGAAGGTTATCCAAGTCAGGAAACTGGATGACATGGTTAGAGGAACAGGTGGATTTGGATCAACTGACATCTGAATCTTGCAATGATCAAAGGGAGCACTGAGGGCTGATCACCTCCTGCTTGCCAAAGTTTCCCAGAAGAGTGCAGCTAATAGCCAAATGGGAGAGAACCCAGCCTGTCTGCCTGAGCTGACAAGTGATCAAGAGCACTACAAGGGGAAATGGCAGGCAGACTTGGCTAAACATGGTTGACCTTTGGTTGAGTCAGTGGATCAAGCAGGTTGTTGACAATATGGATGAAAAAAAATCCCTTCATCATTTATGATCCTTCATTCATGACTCAAGAATTGTGGAAGTAAACCTGGAACTGTTGCATAACCTCAAAGGTCTTATGACATTAGAAGCACAGTTCACACTCTGCAAACTCCAGTGAAAGCCAAGGTACACTAAAAGAAAATGATCTGGTGATTTCCTAGAAGTAAATGGGATAGTCACAATGACAGCAAGTGATCATTTAGAAGTAAAGGCTTTGGTGGGCTCTGGGTGTATTTGGTCAGCAATCAATGAGAAGTTCATAAAAGAACATGGATTGAGGACATATGCCTTATCTATGCCAATTCCTGTATATAATGCAGATGATATGCCTAATTCAAGAGGAAAGATTATGGACTTCATGACTGTTGAAATGGACATCAATGGCCACATTGAAAATTTGACACTAGCTATTACCCAGTTGAGCACACATGACATATTCCTGGGATATGACTGGCTGAAGGTACATAACCCAAATGTGAATTGGACCAATGAACAAATAAAATTCCATTGTGAAGATCACATACCTGGACTTGTGCCCAATGATGAAGACAATGAAGAAAAAGAGCCCAAGCAATTATTCCAATTGGATGTCAACTCATACAGTATTTTCATACTTTGTCAACAAACCTGGCCATCAACACCCACAAAAAGA
>JBBPLE010000226.1:4793-16699 GCA_038089675.1 Boletales sp. KT-2023b
GGCAGACTTCATCGGCGGGTGGCATGTAAGCTGCCTGAGTGATGTGTCCACTGGAATCTTTGATTTCTGGGAGGGTAACAGGAATGGTGGGGCAAAGCTTCATGATGTGGGAGTAAACCCTGATGGAATGAAGGTAGTTGTCCATCTGGGACTGCCAGGCACGGTAGTTCATGCCGTTGAGCTTCATGATGGTGGAGAGGGAGGTGGAGGACATGGTGAGTATCTGGCAGGGGTAGACGTTAGCATGGGTACCTTAAATGAAGAGTAAAAGGGATGGGATTAACCGCATCACTGAATGTCCAGAGCCCAAAAACTTGGGGGACATAGTCTCCCCTTGTTTTGAGATGGAGAGCAGCTGCTCTGCATGGCTTTCACTTTGCAAAGTGTTCAGTGGAACTTAATCTGCATGAATGGCTCAAACATTCACCATTTGGGGGTGGAACTTAATCTGCACCCCAAAGGCACCTGAATGGCAGGTGGAACTGAATCCACACCAACCAACAGTCAGGTAAGGATGAGAGAGCAGGGAGGCTGCATTTTAATGCTGCCAGCCTGCTTGGGGCTCATAACCTGTTGTGAGTATGCATGTTACATACACGGGAAGGTCTCTCACATACCTGGGTTGGTTGGGCTTGAGGAGCTTACAACAGGTGATGGTGGTATCGAGTAAAGAATCAATTAGAACTCAGCTCTGCTGAGTCTGAAAGTAAATACATGTGATGTGTGAACTAATTACTATGTATGTAACACAGAGTCTGTTCAACAGCTCTCACTCCTCACCCACTGGATTGGTAGCTCACTGCCTGCTGAGCACCCACTGATTGCCCAATGAGTACTCAACGAGTGTCCAATTACTTTTCCTGATGTGAAAACATTTCCTTTTTGAAATGACATGCAATGCATTTGAAAAATTTGACATTTTCTCACTCTGACGAAATAAGTCATTTAATCTAACATGTTTATGCTGCTGAAATTTTGGATGTTAAGTGCTTGAAAGGGTGTGGCAAAAATATTATATTTTATACTAACTTTTTGACCCCCCCTAAATTTTAAATTTTAATTGACATTTTTGTGTATGTGAGGGTTCATACAAAAGCAATTATTTTCTGCAATATTTTCACAATAATACCACATAAAATTTTAATGTATGAAAAATGGCTCCCAAAAATTTTAAATAACTATTTGACATTTTCAATGTACTAGACTTATTGTGAAAATGTCATAATCCCCCATGTGTCAGTCTGTGCAAGGTGTCTGCTCGTGATGGCATGCAGAAAGGAAACAGAATTTTAGTGTGTTAGTTACATGTGGGGTGTTATTGTGTAATGCTACAGTAGTTATTAAGTGGTTGGGCAAACCTGGAGGGTTTGGCCAGAGGCTGGCCCAATCTGTGGATGGTGAGATGAGCTGTGGGGTGGGTTGGGCCACTCACAGTTCAGCTTGTCATCATCCCAGGGGAAATGGGTGACGAGCGTCAGGCAGGAGTGTGTTCTGTTGGTGCGAGGCGACTGCCAGAACTGAGAGGGAGAGGTGGGTGGGCGACAAAAGAGCTGCCCAAGCTGCAGCTTGAGTGAGGGAGGTGGTGGCAAAGAGGAAAGCCTGGTGCCACCTTGCTTCACCCAAGCACAGACTACACCCTATGCTGCTTCATTTCTCCGCTTATGTAGGCTACCCTCTGCGTGAGGTGTCTGCTTGTGATGGCATGTGGAAAGGAAACAGAATTTTAGTGTGTTAGTTACATGTGGGGTGTTATTGTGTAATGCTATGGTAGTTATTGAGTGGTTGGGCAAACCTGAAGGGTTTGGCCAGAGGCTGGCCCAATCTGTGGATGGCAAGATGAGCTGTGACCCAAATGGTAGGAGCTCGTGACACAGCTAGTGCAGCTTGCGGCCCATCCAGTAGGAGCAGGCAAGGGACTCACTCAGCAGACTGGTGGCATGGTGATGTGATGGAAGTTCTCAAGGAGGAGGGGTTGACTTTGCAGGAAAGGCACAAGTATGAGAGCATGTTCTCAGAGATATCCAGTGAACAAATCACCTGCCCATCACCCCATGACTTTGACAACGTTGAAGGGGACTCCTTTGAGTAGATAGTGGAGTGTGCCACCTATGCACAGGCTGTGGCCTTTGATGCCATTGGACAGGCCATGCTGTTTGGCAATGGCAGAAATGCAAGAGATCACTTGGTTCTTGGACAGTGGTCATCTGCCAGTTTTTGGGTGCTTCCAGGCGAATAGGTGTTCAGCATCTGAGGGTGTGTTTACATGTAGGTGGTTTTGAATGGCGGACTCTGGGTTGGTGACACATTCCAGATGGGGTGCACACTGGGTATATTCTCCCTGGTCTTTGCTGCACTTTGTGAATGGTAGGAAGATCTTTATGACGTGGTGGCCATCTTGATCTTGTGTGAAGTTGAGGTTGCTCCATGTGACATGTTTTCTGGGGGTGAATTTGGTTACTGCTGGAATGGTGAATTCACCAAGTCTGGCGACAGAATAAAACACAGTGGTGATGCATGCCAGAATGGCAGCATTGCAGGGATCCTCACAGTTGAGATTTTCACACAGTGCTCACAGTTCTGGCAGGGTGAGGGGAGGGCATTTCAGTCTTTTGGAGGCTTTGGGGGCAAGCCTGGAGGCTCCTTGCAGGGCAAGTTTGGTTTCTTCTGTGCCGGCTTCCCAGGGGGATCCATGGAGTAGGTGCCAGGCTCAAATGGCAGCTGCGTAGTTGGAGATGGTGGTGCCCAAGTAAGTGCCTGCCAGGCTGGTGAGAAAAGCGAGAAAGCGAACCTGGGAGATGGGGCAGCGTTCAGCCTCTGGTACGCTGTGTAGGTTGCAGTATACATGAAAAATAAGTAGTCCTGTGCTATATAGCTCCTTGGTGCTGTCTGCCCAGGAGGCTCCTATGACCTCAAGAATATGGTTGAGGGCCATTTCCAGGATGGGTTGGGTGTGGGTGGCTTGGGCTTGGTGTGTTAGGGCGGCTGCTGGCATCCAGAGTCTCAGACAATCTTTTGCTAGGCAGTGAGGGCACAACAGTGAGGGGAGTGGAATGAGGTTGGGTGGGTATGGGCAAGGTTTGGTATTGACCGAGGTTGTTGAGCAGTCTCCCAGAGGGGCATTGAATTTGCACATTTGAGACTCAGAATTGTTCATCTCGAAGTATATGGTAGATGAGGTCGTTCTCTCAGTGTTCTTCTGCCCATCTGTTTTCCTCTGCTTGCTGTCTGGTTTGGAGGTGTTTGATGGTTCTGGTTGCTGTGGTTGAGTAAGCCCCTTTTTTGAATAGCCGTAGCTCTCTGGCAGATAGAGGCTGCAAAGCGTCAATAAGGTATTCGTTGAGGTAGGCAGGGGTAGGGAGGGGGTTGAGTCATTTGCTTTCAGGCCCATAATGACCTCGGGAGGGCAGGTCTGTGGGGTTGAGGGCGCTGGGGACCCATTGAGTAATGACTGTGATAATGTGTGGAGTGAGCTCAATAAAGGAGTGGATATGTTTGAAGACCTCATTAATGGCAGGGTTCCTGTGTCTGCCTGTGCACCAGCCATTGACGACTCCAGAGTTGTCTCCATGCACGATGATCTGCTGCAGTTCAGAGAGCTCAGCATCAAGGGCATGAACCAGTAGCTCAAAGCCAATTGCTTCTGCCCAGCCGATGTCATGGCTGCCATGTAGGGTGATCCAGCCTGGGATGAGTTGCCAGGCTTGCCACCTGTTGCCGATGACAATGCCGATTCCAAGGCCAGAGCTGGCATCTGAGAAGGCTTGCAAGTCGAGCATGGAGGTGGGTGGTATGATGGGGTACAAGATGCTGTTGGATTCGAGACAAGCCAGCCACCAGGTGAGGTCATTGTGGATGTGTTTGTCTGGGCAGTACTGGGTAAAGGGTTTGTTTGCACATGTCGCTAGCATGGCTTCAAAACCTGTTAGGTAAGCGCAGCCTTGAGATAGTAGCGCAGAGATGTGAAGGAGTTTTCCATACATTTCTTGTACCTGTTTGAGGTTGTGTCATTCTCTTTTTTGCCAGAGTCATATAGCTAGGCAATATTTCTCTGCTTTGGATTGGGTTAGAGTAACTACTTTGTTGTGTAGATCCCATAGGAAACCTATGTAGATCATAGATGAGCTGAATGGTTGGTCTTTGGTCACTTCCCACAGTATGCCGAGATTATGCAAGATGCAGTCTACATCATGTAAGGTGTAGGTGAATTGTTGGTCATGTTTTGAATGAGGCAAGGTGTCGGAAAGGTCCAGTATGGGCCAGTCACAGTTGTCACTGGACTCTTCCATGGTGCCATCAGGTAGGGTGTCTCCTTTGAACCAGATCTGGCTATTGGAGTGTTGGGCTTTGGAAGCAGCAAAATGTATTTGTCATGTCTTGTGTGTTTTGTTGTAAGCTGTTAGGTGGATGCAGGGGACTCTGAAAAATATATGGTCATCCACCCATTTATCGAGGGGTCTGATTCCATGGTGATGGAGTATGTCTGCACTGGCATCTGCTACTGTACCATATACTCCACAGGAAGGGGAGGCTCCGAAGGCCACACAGGTGTCTATGCAGGCTTGATGCTCCAAGATTCTCACTATGGCAGCTGGCCATTGTGATGGGTGCAGGGGGATTGTCCAGTAGGCTTCTGCTATGTCCCTGGTGGCTGCTTCTGAACCTGGGGGCAGTTGTGATATGAGTAAGTAGACGGCTGAGAATTTTCCCCAGGTGCAGGGGAAGGGCTTGTCAGAGATGCTGGCATTGATGGAGATGTTGGGAAAGGTGATGGATGGGTGGTGGGGGAAGGAGAAGTTTTGTATCAGGCAGAACTTCCCTGGTTTCCCAGCCTTTGGGATTAGCGAGAGGGGAGATGATTGGAATGGGCCAAGAGCATCTTCAAGCTGGGTTAGTGGGTATGGCTACCTATGTATCTATTTTTGCTTATTTCTTTGTGCATGATTTCATTAAATTCATCTCGGTAAGTGGTGATGGAGATGCTATTTGGAGGGGACTGTACATGGTTGATGGAAGGAAATCCTACTATGAAGCCTAGCTGGAGGCCATCAAGCACCAAGTTGGCATGCTCTGGTGGCCAGATCTTTCGCAGTGTGTCTCTCCAAGCCTCTACCTTATATGGAGTTTGCAGCTGGTGTTTTCTGCACTTGAGGGCATTCGCTAGCTCCATGTGTTTTGGCAAGGCAGCCAGAGCATACATGTTTGTGGTCATGCTTCTGTGCACAGCCAGACTCTTTTTGCCAGAAACTACATATAAGGTTGCTGGTTTCATGTATGCGGAGGGCTTTGTTGACTCGTTCACACAGGGTGTCAAAGACATCATTCCAGGTGTGCTTGGCTTGGCAGGCAATGACTGGTATGCTGTGCTTCTCTCTTCCCAGACAGACAGCGCAGACCGGCAGGATGCATGGGGTGGGGTCTTTGGCTTTGGTGCCTGGGTAGTCATTGGGGGCATTGTTGTGAAAGGAGCAAGCCTTTTTGGACAAGAAGGGGTCCCTGCTGGGGGTCGCAGAGGGGGAGATGAGGCGTTTGGAGGTGCTGACCATACATGTGTGCATGGGTCTGGTTGTTGGATATCCTCCTGCCAATGCAACTGAGGCTTGGGCATTGATCTGCCCATGTGTGAAACAGATTGTGATGGAGGTGATGAAGTGACAACACATCATGGTGGTGGTCATCCTGTGTCCCAAGAGTGGCTGCATGGAAATTTTCCACGTGCAGGTTCAGGATGGGATTTGAACAAATGAAGGGGTAGAGGGGGGGGGGACATAAGAGCCATGGGTAGTGAGTAGACAGTTTGAGATCGGGAGATGTTGGTCACTTCACCTTTTTCAAAACCTCTATTTGGTTGTTGAGCACAGCATCTCTGATTTTCTTTACAAAGGTTTGTAGGTGGTACTCACTCAGAGGGGTGAGTGCAAAGGCATCTGGGGTTCCCATGGTGCAATGCCATTGTTTTCAAATGCATGCTTGGTATAGGAGCAGCACTTTCTTAGAGTATTCACATTCTCCATGGTGGAAGTCATGGGCTTCAATGGCTAGCCAGAAGTCGCATATCATGTTGACTCGTTCACCTGGCCAGTCTTGCTGCACCATGGTTTTGAGCATGCAGTAGTTGGCCTCTCCAAATTCTTCCCAGGAGAGGTCCTTATCTGGGGTCTTGCACTCCTTGGCTTTCACTGCTGCAGTGGATTCCCAAGTGGGACCATCCTCTGCACGCATGAGGGTGAGGATGTCATTGTCCAGATTGGGCATTTCTTCTTCCACCTCTCAGATGCCCTTGTTGGTGAAGTAGTAGAGTGGAACGTATTCACCCTTGCACAGTTTGTTGACCACATGCTGTGGGGGGATGAATAGGGTGTGAGCTGGGAGTGGTCTGTCAGGAATGGGAAGAAACTTGTTCTTGTGTTTCTTGCACTCATCCTGTAGAGCGATTTGTTGTTCTTGCTCATGCACAGCTTCGGCTTGAGCGGCTTCTTGTGCCACTTGTTCCTCTTCCTCTTGGGCTGCCTGCTCTCTGGCTGCTTTGGCTCTGTCCCAGGCAGTGCATTCTCAGTCATGGTTGAGCCGCCATATGACTGCAAGTAGGGTGGCTGCTTCTTGGTCAGACTTTCCTTCTACCATGAGGATGAGTCTGTCCTTGTCGTGTTCCTCTAGCATGTAGTTTGGAGGTACATCCTGATGCAGGTCATGCATGAGTGCTGGGGTTTCGAGAGTGAGCCGGAAGGAAGAGACAGGGAGCGAGAGAAGATCAACAAAAGAGCTGCCCGAGCTGCAGCTTGCATACCAACAATGCATTGGCTTGGAGGAAGCCGCTCAGGCTGGTCTCAAAACCATCTCTGGCTGTCCACCCTTGTATACTCACTGACAACGGTGCTTGAATCAGATACATCATCATCACAGACAATGTGCTGGCATGATGAGACATCAATGGGATCCATGTATGCGTGATCAAACGAGACACCCACCCATGCCGAAACCGAGGAGGGCCAGATAGCCAAGTGCAATGCCAACGCCTATGTCCACCATGCCACACGTGCTCGCACACAGCGACCCCATCGTGATGACTAAAATGAGCCACACTGCCCACATCTGGGCCGGTACCAGTTCATCACTCTCATGGAGGGCCGACCGGGATGGCGCCAAGAGTAAATGTGCAGAGACAATATACCACATGTACTGTCCACCGTGGGGCAACACCCCAAAGGACAATAAACGAGGATAAAAAATAAAATAAAATAAAAGTGCAGAGCAAGAGGTTGTAGGTGCCAGACAACACCGGTGGGACGCCCTGGCAGGCTTGAAAGTAGACAGGAAATATAATCCATCAAGGTTGGAGGATGTAATTAGGTGGAGTGGGCAACTTACAGACAATGGCGAACGTATTGAGGCCGACACAAGACATCTGGACATGTCTACCAAAGAACAAGTGCAATGAGCAATGGTGGGTTAGAATCACTGGTAAACGGTTTCTGACCCATGCCTTCTCTTGTCCAAAAAAAGATGTCGAAATTACCCAATGTGGGGGGCGTCCAAGTGTGTCGAGGAGGATCGTCGAGCCAAGTTTACACTGGAAAAGGGGATAACGCTTCGAAGGGGAGATACGCAGACGAGAGGCAAGATGGCCCATTCGAATGCAAACAACTGCACCGAAAAATCGAACGAGCATAGCCAGAGGATGGATGTGATGGAAACCGCGCAGACGGAGTGGCCACATGTACAGGCTGGTGGCTACCTGATGCACGACAGAATCTCAACAAAAAAAACGAAGCGGGCTGTGATAGTCATTTGTGGTGAGTTAAGTAAATTTATACGACCCAGCAGGAACAACAAATGGTCACTTCGTGTTAGTCTGGTGAGATGCTTGCAAAAGCATATTGGTAAGCGAGGCTATGCGAGGCGCCGTAACTTGGAAATGGAATGGAAACACGCCAACGCGCGACCGGAGCCTTTCTGAATGTTGACGTTATTGAAGTGCTACACTGAAAGCGATGGCGACATGGAAGTGTACATATGGCAGGATAACAACGGGATCGTCGGAATAGATCTCCTGGGTCATCAAAGCACATCAAGCACCCGTGCGCTCTCGATCAACACATTCATGATCTCCAGGGTCTGCTCCTTCACCTGAACGTTGATCAACGACTCGGATGCGACCCTCCTGTATTCTTCCACGTGCCGACGTGTCGGCGTGAGCAACAATGCGCCAAACGGCCGAGTGAGTCGAGCAGCGAGACCAAGCACGCGTGTCTCCTTTTCCTCCGGCGATACGGGCGAAGGAGGCGGAAGCGATTCGTCGTCGTCCTCGAGGGGCCGTGTTTCCCTTTGCACAGGGGACATGGTTTCAGACTCCTCAGAGTCTGTATTCCCTGGTTGTGTTCCAGTTTGCGAAATGGTCCCAACATGCTCGCGATCGAGAAGAAAGTCGATCCAAGGATGAACAAGGTAGAGAGGGGTAAGTTGGGAGAGATCCTCCGTGGCTTTGATTTCCACAATCCCAAGCGCTGTAGTTCGGGCACGGAAAACGCGCTCCGACCCGCCTCGGGAACCCGATGCGCGTCCGAGTTTAAAAGCGAGGCATGGAAGCCTCAACCGCTGTCCCGCGAAGAACGGTACGTGAAAGTCGTTCAGTCGATCATACAACCTTGTGATCAAGGTGGTATCAACCAAAGGTGTGACAGCGTCCGGTTCTGTGCTCGTGAAACCTATTGGAATGTGGGTGGTCGGAAGCTGCTTGAAAACACTGATACTAGTTGGGAGGCAGCTGTTAAAGCTTCCCGACCGCCCCGTCCATGCCAGGATGCTCATGTCTCCTGAGCCCGTGAGCAACTGTGCCAACAATCGCCCAAGGGCCTGGTCTCCTTCGCCATACGTGACTGGTAGAGACATGCCAAATATCCCAAGCAGAGAGTATGCTGCATCTTCGACTCGCGTCGTGTCCCGGGTGGATGCTAGGCGAAGCTTTTCCCGGATGGCCCCTAAGCCAGGGCGGAGAGCCATCAACGCATATGCAGACACACCCGTCGCTTTCTCCATTTCTGCGATGATCTCCGGGGACTCCTTGTGGTTGGGAATGTCAAGATTCATAAATGGGGTCCAGTCCTGGGTATAGAATCGGACCACCTTGGACGCATGGTACTCCTGCAGTGTCCACGCACGCGTATTCCATATGCTCTTTGTCAGATCCTCCCACTCTGACAATCGTTCAATGCCAAGAAGGAAAACGACCGTCATCGCCGAGCCATGGTACCATTTGAACATGCTGACCAGTGCTTCCTGGAGTACGAAGTGATCGCCTTTATTGATGCAGCATGTGTCACTCCATGCCCAGTTGAATCCAGCCTCGCGTACAATCTTGCAAAACATTTGCAGCTTCTTGTGAGTTGGCAACGTCTCCAGATCATAAACGACAACATTAACAACCTTGTTGAACAGTGGCTCGTTGTCTTCCCACTTGTGGGAGAACGTCGCATATTGGTAGTACTCCGCAACTTCACGTTCGATACGAGCATGATCGATATCTGTCGTTGTGGAGGAGATCAACTCTGCGAAGATAGGCTGCGATTCGAACGAGAGCGCCCGAGAGGACTTGTCCAGCAAATGCCCAGATTGGGTGTTGATCAGCTCTGGTGGTGAGTCCTCGATAGCCATCTTGACCGCCGCACGAATTGCCTTTTTCGTTTCTGCTGGCGTAATGAATCGACTGGACCGGTCTATGGAACAGGGTTAATAGCCGAGGTATGGTGACCTAACATCCACTGACTTCGGATTTCTGGATCGGATGATTGTGACATCGTGAAGAGCATGGTCTCGTATGCATCAATTGCATCGTTATGACGGCCCATGCCATATAGAGCCGCATGCTTCCTTTCGTAACCCAGGAAAGACGATGAATCAAATTCGATTGCCTGTAAAATCCGCGTTAGCATGAGGGAACTTGAACGTTGGCGAAAACATGACTTTGTTCGCATCATTCAATGCACTCTCCCACGAGTAGCTTGCCGCATATGCTCTGCTTCGCTCTACAAGCAGGTCTTGTGGGTTGGGAGCATCCAGCAAGAGTGCGGCAGAATATTCGGAGATGGCTTTGTCATACTGATGAGCCCTCATTGCGATGTCCCCATGTTTGTGTAGCTGTCGAATACTTTGCGATCGAAAGTCTAGTGAACGGGGATGAGCACCCATTTCGGAGAACAAACGGATAAAACAAATGCATACCAGAGATCCATCTGGCAATAGATTGGGTCACCTCTTCACGAAGGGTGTTTACGGTCTCAAGGAGGGCCTTGCTAGCCTCCTTTATGCGACCCGCCGCATAGAACGCTTCACACAGACATTGCCGAACGGTGATTCCGAGCTTGTCAAACTCCCATCCGGATATCTATCACCACTGGTTCAACAACTTGGGCGTGTTGCATTACTTGAATCAGACTTTACCAGCAATACTATCAAGGGTGGTGGTTGGGCATTGTCATCAAACTGAGCTTCTGCAAGTTGGAAAGACTCTATCGCACGATCATAGTCGCTGCTCCTCATATGCTGATGTCCAATAAAAATGCACATGCACATCTGTTGGGCAGATCAATAATGACATAACCACATGAAATTATGCACGGGCCTTGACGAGGCAAAATGGTGAGTTGACTCCGGTGGCTTTGATTAGGTCGTCGATGCGCGAGATCGCGTCATCATGTTTTCCAGCCATGAAAAGGACGACAACCTGAGGAAGATGATGTGAGATTTAGGTGAGGGAGCACAAGGATATAAGAAACAAACCTTGATGAGCAGAAGTTCCGTGGTGTGGGTTGCATGAGAAAGCTGGAACGCAATGTCGCATGCTCGAAAAGCCTCGAGCATTCTGCCCTTGCCGACAAGGGCTACGAATTTTGCAATGTAGCCGATGAAAGACGGTTGGACCTCGATGGACTAGATGATGTTGGCAGTGCATATTTGGAAGAAAAACAGGACACACCTTTTCAGCGTCTACGATCGCAGAGTCCGTCTGTTCCAAACGTGTTCTAACGAGAGCGCGACTTGCGAGCACATGATGGATCGTCCCATGGGACTCCGCAATTGCAGTGGTAAGTAATGTTTCCACGTGGGAGAGTTGATTTTCCTTCCACGAATCAAGTACCGCGTAGTCGATATGAAAGTCTGGGTCTTGGAGTATGGGACAGGAAAAAGCTGGCGAAAATAAGTCCTTGCAGTCGACAGGTGCAGTTTTTAATACAGTATAACCAGCATATATAGGACTCACGATGGTGCCCGATAGACGAGCGGTATTGAGTCTCTCATCTGTAGCGATTGCAAGACAATGGTCGCCCGAAGAGAACGCAATTGAGTAAACGCCGCGATATTGTTGGGTGTGAAAAAGTTGGGTGTGAGTCGAAGAGTCCCAGAAAGTGATGAAATCGGATGAAGAGTATGCGATGATTTTCCCCCGTCCAGCAAGAGCAATGCACGAGAACCTGCCAGTATGAAGGACAGGCCATTCTGAGATTGCTGAGCCGGTAGATGCGTCGAATTGCTTGATTGTTTTGTCGGATACGATGAGGAGATGGTTGTTGAACCAGAGAAGACAAGTGTTGAAATTCGGGACAACATTGACCGGAATGTTGAGGAGCAATCTGCCATTGCTACTGTCCCAGACTTGAACAGACTCTGCAGTGGCTGTCGCAATTCGGTCGCCTTCCGGCGAGTACTTCGCTGCGACCACGCAATCGTCGTGCTTAAACTTGAATTGTCGTTCTTGAGCTTCGATGTGCCAGACGATCGTGTACCAATCCAGTGATGCAACCAGTCGGGACGAATCCGGCGAGAAATCGATGGCACGGGTGGTGTAGTCGCCTTCATTTTCCACAAAGACCCGTTTGCATGCCTTTGCGTCCCAAACCGACACACTGCCCATG
>JBBPLE010000226.1:16798-48989 GCA_038089675.1 Boletales sp. KT-2023b
CTTGTTCCCGCGGCAATGTGCTCGCCGTCTTTTGAGATAGCGAGAGACGTGACCGACGCATACGTTTCCACTGGTATCATCGCGATTTGCTCGCCGTCCTGCACTCGCCATATGCAAACGCCATTGCTGCCACTACTGACAAGATGTTCGCCGTCTGGTGTAAATACCGCAGCCCACTGCGCATTGGCCTCGATCTCGACGGCTGGCGATATATCTGGTCGAATGTTCATCACAAAGACAGTTTCATGAGCTATACCGGTACGCACCAATCGATGTCATGGATGTCACTGATGCTGGATCAAGGTACACGAGGTCACTTCAAAAATACCACTGCCATGCCTCGTTGCCTGTAAGGCTGTGCATTCAATGATTCGATTAACCTTGAGTAAGCCTGTAGGTTGGATCCCTGTATTGAGACTGTTAGAGTTCTGCATTTGTCTGGAGGCGTGCTCGCCATGCCCCGGCAAGCTTGATTGAAACCTGTTTTCGAGCTAAACCAACTACTCTTACTTGGAATATTCGCCATCACCCTACCCGTGACATACGGTGAGAGGGATCAGGCACTCGGGCGGCTCTTTGCCCAGCTACTCATGAGCTCCGGAGACACCCGTATCCTTGCATAGACCGGATCGTCTGGTAGCTTCAACAGCTGTTTGCCGGTCGACTCATCGCTGTGTTTAAGGATTTTCCAACCTCACACATTCTACCGACCGTGACAGACGATGTCGCATGGCGCATCAAGTCGGCCACGAACATGTATGACCAACTGGACGACCTCCCCCCCTACCGTCGCTCGCGGGGCAACGCATGAGGCTTCCGTGCATCTGCTTCCCCTTTGGGACCCGTATCGTCTGAGCGTGTTTTTCGTGCACGCGCCGCAGCGCTCGGTGTTGTGGAGATCAGAACCAAACTCGAGCTTCCTCAATTTGGAACTCTCTTCCTCGTTCACCCATGGATCGACTTTCTCCTGGATCGACAGCCGGTCTGGAACGCATGGGAGACGGTGCCTGACACGTTCGTGGCCGCGTCGGGGGAGTTGACGTCATCCCCATCGCCGGTTCCCTCTGGTACTGCTTCTGGCTGGCTCCTTCCTCGCCTCGTCTGGCCGTCTGGCCGACGCGCTGTCCCGTCTTCTCCCTCTGCATCGCCTATAGAGAAGTAGATGCGGATTCTCAGTCTTGTCACCCGACTGCGATAGCCATTCGGGGCGCTGTTACTCACCCCTACGCGCCAGCACGTGGAAGAATACAGGAGGCCATCAGGAATTTGACACTGCGGTTAACGTGCTTATCCGAACTTAGTCGTACTTTTTCGACAAGCAAGCAAAGGATGAAACAAGCCAGGTACTCAGCTTAACTCATGCTTTTTCATACTTGGGACAGTTGATAGAAAGGGTGAAAGGTGTTTATTATGATAGTATCACGCCTGCATCGACAAGTAGAAAAAGTAATAAAAAGTAGATTTTGCTCGCTTTCCTGGAACCTTACTGTCCCTCCCACACCGCCCGTGCCAAGTTCGATGTCCAGCACTTCGCCAATCTCTTCGTTTCCATTGGATTGTGCCCTCGTCTGGTGATGGTTGTGGTCGGTCATGGTAGGTTCGCCCATCGTTGCAGTTGGGTGGTGAGGAGGCAGTGGCAGCGCGTCCTCCTCGCCATGGCGGCGGCAACGCCACTGAAGCGCACTCGTTCACATCATGGTGGTGGTATCGTAGTCGGCCGTGGTACCGTTTTCCGTTATCCTCATCATGGGCAACAAGCCATTGCAGCCCTCACCATCGTGGTAGTGGAAGAAGTGGTCGGTCATGCCACCGGTGCCCGTTAGTCTCATTGTGGTTGGGTGGTGGGCGAGCAGCTCCAGCACCATCGCCGTCGCGGTAGTGACAACACGGCCAGCGCGCATGCAAATGCCGTTTGTACCCCGGCTCTCACCAGTGCCGGGAGCATCGGTAGCTTTAGAATGAGCTCATACAAACTAGTTACACTCGCTTCCGAGAGGCGGGGGAGCGAGGCGCTCAGAGACGACGACAGCATGCTCGAGAGCACGTTTTGGACGACCGTGCTCCAGATCGTGATGCCCCAGACCTAGTGGACCCACGTGTCAGCGTCGCAACGCAACATCAAACGGATCGGACGCGTTACCCCGGCAAACGAGCGCAAGAACCACATCCACGCCAGCGCGGGTGCGTTTTGGGTCATAGACAGCGGTACTGGAATTGGATGCATCGTCGTCGCAGACAACGCGCTGGTGTGATGAGACGTCAGTGGGATCCATGTATGCGCGATCAAACGAGACACCCACCCCATGCTGAAACCGAGGAGGGCCAGATAACCAAGTGCAATGCCGACGCCCATGTCCACCGTGCCATGGGTGCCTGTGTACAGCAACCCCATCGTGACGACTAAAACGAGCCACGCAGCCCACATCTGGGGCCGGTACCGGTTCATCACGTTTACGGAAAAACCAGCCAGGATGGCGCCAGGAGTAATTGTGCAGAGTGAGAGATTGTAGGTACCAGACAGCACCGGCGAGGCGCCCTGGCAGGCTTGAAAGTAGACAGGAGAAAAATCTATCGAGGTTGGAGGATGTAATCAGGTGGGTAAGTGATGGAGGGGTCGGCTTACAGACGATGGCAAACGTATTGAGCCGATGCAGAGCGTCTGGACATATCTACCAAGGAACAAGCGCAATGAGTAATGATGGTTGGAATCACCGGTAAAAGGCTTCTGACCCACCGAGACTAATGGTGTTGGTCACCAACGCCAACGGTACCTGAAGAAACAGCATGAAATGCCACATTAAAAAAGGGGATGCAAAAAGGGCATACGAGAGGATGCGCTGCAAGAGTCGCTTCATATATAATAAAAGCCATAAGGCCGAGCAAACCGAGAATGAGCGGTACGAGTACTGCGGGTGATCCCCATGGTGCGTTAATACCGCCCCACATCAATGCGATCGTGCACGCGACGGTACTTCCGATGATTAAAAAATCCCCGCTGTCGGGACCAAAGAGGCCGATGAGCGTAACCGCATGTGCCGTAATCTAACCCACATCCAGTCCATGCGTCTGAGCTTCTCTCGATAATCACTATGAGGGGTGGGCAAATCCAAAAAGAGCATGACAGAGAGACATGCAATAAGTGAGATGGGGAGATTGAGGACTACGTAGCCATGAGCCTACTTTTGATCCGTCAATGGGATCATACTCACAGAATAGCCAGCGCCATTGTCCCCGTGCAGCGAGGCTACCGCTAATGACAGGACCGACAGTTGCAGCAAGACACCACGTGCTAGACAAAGCGTCTTAGTTCATTGACCAAAATACAGCGAGTAACCAAGACGGACAGGCCATACAAACCGGCGTAGACCCCGCGCTCCTGAAGCGTGACAAGATCGGCAAGGGTGACTCCAGCGAGGGACCAAATGCCTCCACCACCCAAGCCTTGTATAATCCTACCAGCAATAAGTATATCCATGCTGCTCGCACTGCCACAAACGGCGCTTCCGAACGCAAAGAAACCAATGGTCAACAAAATGGCGGGTCACCTACCAAAGGCTCGAGCGAAGCCACCATTCATAGGGAGGAATTCGGTCGACGAAAGCGCATATGCCGAACCGACCCAGACAAACTGAGAAGCCTGGAGATCGTGGGTGATGATAGGGAGGGTGGTCGAGATGGAAGAGAGCTCCAGTGCAGCGAGAAAAAGACAAGTAGACATGGAAGCAAAGACGAGCCGAAACTCGGGGCCCTTCTTGGATGGGACTGGAACAGAAACAGCGGCAACAGACTTGGGCGTAGCGTTGTCAGAGTCGGAGGGGAGCGAGTCGCGGTTGCTCTCCATGGCATGATGGCAAGAGTGGGGGGCGGCATTGCCAGTGAACGAGCAGGACTTTAATGGGATGCCAGGGGATTGGTTGCGTTGGATCCGAGACCCAGCAGACAACGAAGGAACACTCCACGCTGTCATGTCGACGATCGTGTTGGCCAGGCGAGGGTTCGGTTGGTTCTCCTTGTCCGCGATGACCGCACCATTTGCCTCCACGCATCTTTGATTCAGCTACGACGAGAATGGGAATTAAAAGCAAACAGACCATTTTCGAAATCGTGGCTCCTTCCAGAGATGCCATTCATTTGAGCAAAGTGAGGCGAGAATCAATCTCGTCCGGCTAAGGTTTTCTCCCGTAAGTAAAAGACGAACGAAGGTGGTTCGTTGCTACGGTGAGTTGGAACCAGCAGATTCGATACCCTGAACAATAGTTCCCCTGCAACGCGTTCGTACTTCTGGCGTCCTTCACCACTGATTGGCCACAAGCAGACGAAGAATTCATCGGGGTTCAAGAAAGGCAAGTACTGGGATCAAGGAAGCACACACCTGATGTGGCGGTGCACCTCTTCTGTCAACCAACATGATGCATGATGCGTGGCTGTTCAAACCTTCAATGCCAGATACCGCACGCCAACGAAACTACGCACAAGACCTGCCATGTATGTATTGGATGTGGCTATAGCCACGTGGTGGCGGGTGGGTCGATCTTGGAGTAACTTCATTTCGAGGCTTCGCACATAAATTTTCCCACTGGCGACGGAAGGCGAAGTTTATTGCTCATTTCCGCAGAATTGCCAGACATCCAATCAAACTCTACCCAACTCACGCTAAACATCTGTATGGCACGATCACTGTCCCATTCCACTTGCTCGTCCGCGAAGCCACACTCCACACACGATAACGATGCCAACACTCGTAGTGATGGTGACGTGATGATGGGTTTCTGGTATGTGAATAGTTGAAGGGTGCACGAAAGCAAGCTATGACGAGGTGCTTTGCTTATATAGTCCAAGAAAAGTTAGGCAGACCAGATTCTGGTGTCCGAGGCAGGACTCTGATAGTCTGAAGCATATACAAGGGATCAAACATTGGACTATTGTCTTCCTTCATCGATTGTCGTTGACAACTATGTCATCTACCGATGTGTGCCGGCACGATACGTGCACTTGTGCCTGTCGCAGCATATGAAGGCGGATAAGTTGATTTCACGAGATGATCCGTTATTAGTTGCTGCGTTCGGTTCGATACTGGCGCAACATGCTTGGTGTTGGAAAAAGCGCTTGGATAAATTAGATGATACGCGTACAAAGTGGTCGGCGAGTGAGATAAAGATAACAGAATGATGAAATGGACAAATGAGAAACAAAGGGAATAAATCACCGCACATCAACCACATCCATGCCACATCTTCCGCCAGAACTTATCTCTATTATTCTTGAGCATGTCTACTACACACCCGATGGATCACCCGATTATCCCACTATCGCTAATTGCTCGCTCAGTTGCACTGCGTGGAACGGACCAGCTCAAACTCTACTTTATCGCAAGGTGAAATTAAACCCGGGGTCTGCGAAAACGTTCCAGGTTGCACTTCAATCATCTGCGGCCCGGGGACGGTCCATGGGTCATGACGTCCGAGTGCTCGATTTCGTATGCATCGATTCCCTCGATGCAGAACTCTTTGTGCAGCTGGTGGAGGCCTGCCCCAAATTATACAAGCTCTCTATCAGTCCGTTCGCCTTGGGCAAATTTAGTTCGTTCCACGTCTCTAGACTTAGAGATGCAGGACAGAGCATCCGAGCACTCAATCTACGGAACTGTTACCCAGAATCGGCGATATTATTCCAGTTGCTCGCTATCTGGCTCCGCATCCAGTTCCTGACAATTGCTGGAGGATATCGTGCAAATGCACAGCGTCATGCTGCATCGACGGCAGCCTTGAATCAGCAGAAAAGCCACGGAAGCTCAGATGGGCCCCTCGTCGCATGCGTCTCGCTCTACAGCCTTAAACTCTGGGATATGCCAGACACGGGAGTGCTCTCCTGGCTCTTGGGCTCTTCGTCCTCATCCCTCCGTATACTGGATATACCCATACGGCTTCCCAATGCAGTAGAAAGGAAGATCCTGTCCATCCATGCGCCACACGTGCGTTCACTTTGTTTGCCCTGTTTCTGCATCGACATCGCAGTGTTTCTTGGTGAATTCACATGTCTCGAAGAGCTTATCTTCCGTGCTCCCTCACTGGAAATTTCCCTTGCACCACATCTCCCACCCTCCATTGAGCACCTGTCCTTTCAACGATGGGCAAGCGGTTCAGACTTGGCCCAGACGCTGCTACACCTCCTAGACGCCATCGACGTCCTACCCAAATTGCGTGTCCTTTCTTGCGACAAGTACCTGGAGCAGTTCCCAGCGTTGAAGGCGAAATGCATGAGGAGGGGTATAGATGTACAGGTAATACGGGGGGCGCTAGAAATGGCAAGTCGCATCTCAAGCAAGAAAAGCACATTCATTGACGTCTCTCCCACCCTCTGTCTTGCTAGATGGATGACCCAGTCTTTGTTCGACGTTTTCCTCGGCGGCGCTCGGTCTCGAATTTTAGATTGATGGACGACCATGTGTGCGGTTAAATGTCATGCTAGGAAAAGGTCTGGTGGTGTCGCGGGTGTCCGCAGCTCTGTTTGTCCGATCCAGGTTCAACCCATGGCGGCAAGAAGGTTGTGGGGTAGCGCCAGGACGTCTGTCGAGGATCCATTGTGGGCTTATGACCTGGCCCGGATACCTCAAAGAAATGGACCAGGAAGGCTCCGAGGCTGAATGCATGAAACTCAATTGGCACCGCTCGGTCACCAGTTTTAGGTTTATGACACGTTGCGGTGTTCAGGCGATGACTTGAATGGTGTGCGAAAAATTCAGAGCTGTGAGGATCAGCGACAGGAAAAAACCGGTAACTCATTGATGGTCATGACAAGACCGATTCTACTCCACCCGCCTCATGTGCGAGTTAACAATAAAATTAACTCTACTAGATGGACAAACAAAATTTGGCGCTTTGTACGAAGCCGAACTTGATCAGGGTGTGAACAATTTCGTCATTGCCACCGTAATGTCACCTTGTATTCCCAGGGACGTTAGCCCTCGTCCTCCTCAGCAGTGGGAAGGTGCCTGGGTGTACTATACAGTACAGAACCCAGGCCCATTCATGGATCCCAGCATCAAAATTCGAACTTAGCTGTGTGCACCGCCTTTTCTTGACCCATTTTTGGGAGGGAGAGCTGATTCGCAGTACAGCATGTGATGGACTTGAGAGCAACCCGCACCCGGAGTCGTGGCAACTGGGTTTCAGCTCGACATTGATCGAATAGCACTCACTATGCCTCATCTTCCCCCAGAGCTTGCCTTGGTCGTCCTCGAACACGCCTACTACACACCTTCCGGATCTCCCGATTATGCAACTCTCACTCGCTGCGCGCTCGTATGCACGTCATGGTCTGGACCAGCTCAATCACTGCTCTTCCGCAAGACTACCTACTTGCATCCACGCGGAATCCTTTCCTTTCGTTCGGCCCTTGCGTCATCTGCAGCGCGCGGACAGCCCATCGGTCCCTTTGTCCGATCACTCTCCATTACAGTCGGGTCGACGTCTGACGACCAGCAAGCCTGCCAGCCAGAAACAGTCGTAGAATTGGTGGAGGCCTGTTCCAGACTATACGAGCTCTCATTGAGCGTCTTCACTTTCTCGAACAACTTTGATCAGACAGCGCTTTCCCGACTTGCACATGCTGGCCAGGGTATCCGAGCGCTCAATCTTCTATGGTGGAACTCACAGTCGCCACTGCTGCTTCAATTGCTCAGCACTTGGCCCCGCATCCGTTTCTTGAAAATCGGGCGAGACGTGTACCATGTTCAAGCAAGCACGCCAGCCGTGGAGCTCTATACCAGCGACAGACGCACGTCGCTGTACGAACTTAAACTCAGAACCATCCCCCCACCGGCCATTCTCTCTTGGCTGCTTGCAACAACATCGTCGCTCTGCATCTTGGAGTTACTGCAACTCCCCTACTCGGGTTCACCTTCAACGTGGGAAATCCTGCGAGATCATGCTTCCCATCTTCGTTCTCTTCGCTTGGGCAACCTCGACCGCTACGCGGCAGCATTTCTCCGCGAATGCACATGGCTCGAGGAGTTGGTTATTTATAGCATGCCTAATGACTTTCCCCTCGCCTCACATCTGTCACCCACCATCGAACACCTGTCCATTCGAAACCCGACGCTCTCCAATGACATACTGCGACGGGTGCTTGATGCAATCGCGATCTTACCTGCGCTGCGTGTTGTTACGTGCGACAAACGTTCAGCGCGTATACGTGAATTTTCCACGTTGAAGACAACAAGCGCCGCGAGAGGAATAGAGCTGGTACTTACGGAGGTTCCATCCTCTGTGGTAAGTCGTGTCTCAGTCATGTCCACAAAGCATCTGGAGATTGACTCTGTCGTTTGTCCCACAAGGACCTGAACGAAGACCCGGTGGTCGTTCACCGTTTTCCCCGCCGGCGGTCTGTCTCCAACTTTAGGTTGATGACATGCGAAGGAGGTGATCACTTTTGACAGGAACAGTGGATGTGATGTTGGGAGGCAAGTTTATGACCTTGTGATGTTATTTATTCAGATGTGGTGGCCCCCGGAGTTAGAACAACTAACGAGTCTGTTGCGACTTGCGACCGCAATAATACTGATTATCCTTGGATCGTCTGCCTTGATAAGGCGCCGTCTTTGAGTCCTACTGTTTCCTTGCACATATCCCGCCCACTGGCACCCGAGCATGTGTACCTTTGATATTCATCATGCAGGATCCGGGCCTTGCTGCATCCAATTTTTGAGCCATCCATGTCTTGCCCATACTATGCCTCACATGCAACAACACTGCAAGGTGAAGGAGATAGAGGTTGTCATCATGTAGTCGACATTTTCGATGGTAAGTCTTGCATCATTCTATGGACTTCGAAAAAAACATGTGGACATTACAAATCCTGTCTCTCTGATGGAGGGATCCGAGACTCCTATATTACAGTCCAAGGAACTAAGCCTTGGGGTGTTTCAATCACCCCTGCACCCTCGCGTCGATGGATGATCGCGTGCCTTTCGTCCCTGTCCTGCGGAACTTTTTCCAGCACGTCTAGAGAAACCCCAGGCTCTCTTACGGAGTGAAAATGGCATCGAGTTTCTCGACATTCAGGAGTACACCAGTGCCTCCCGAGTCCTTTCCAATATGGCTCTGAAGTGGGACAAGATTCTCGTCAGGGAGGAATATCATGCGGCATTCGATGCTGTTCACACAGACGGTCGTCATTCTTTTGTCATAGGTCAACCAGGGATAGGTAACTTTCTCGCGTGACATTTTCCAGAACCCAAACTAACCACGATGCCACTAGGTAAAACGTGTTTTCTCTTCTACGCGCTCGTTCGCTTTCTCGGCCTCGGAGAAGCGGTTGCAATACAGCCTCCGCACGGGTCTGATTGCTATATTTTGTTTTTGAAGATGGTGTTACAGTCCATGAAATGCGGAATAGCAGAGTGCTCTACAACTAACCACATATGATCTGGGCTCTTTGCGACGCCAATGAGCACATCTCTCACCCTCCTGGTCTATTCACATCTCTCCCCCGTATTCGCATTCTCCTGACCACCCTTCCGAGTGCCATACTGGCGGGCTTTCAGAAAACGTCACTTTGCACGGCCCTTCATCATGGACATATGGCCTCCAGAAGAGGTCAAGAAACTCGCGTAAGTGGAGTTTTCATTTTCTTCACTTCGGCGTGACTTCTGACGCGGTGTGTAACGTGCTATTACGGCTGGACGTCAGTCATCTGATCGCTTTCGTGGAGAAGTGGGGTGGTACTCCCGGAAGCTGGATCGAATGCCAAACGTCTTCGCAGGAGTTGGAAATTGAAACAACATTCCGCAATCGCATTGATGCTGCCATCCGAAACCGCAGAGCTCTCGTGGAGGGAGCGTGGTCGCTCAACTTCCCGGCCGATGCACCATCTGAATTTTATTTCGTCTGCCCAAAAAAGGACGCCGATACGGGGGAACTGATCCGCTACGACTGTGACGTTCGTATCCCGTCAACCACCATCCGGGACCATCTTACCGAGAGGCTTTTGCTGAACGACAATCGAGTAAAAGCAGGCTTTTACACCACCCTCAACGGATACCCATCGATGAGTGCATCCTGTGGCTAGATCCTCGAAACTTTGTTTCATGGCTCAATATCCCAATCAAAGCAGTTTCAGTGCTGCTGGTATTCCTCTGACGGGATGCAGCTCCCTGTAGTTACTTCCAGCACTCCAAATTTGCCATCGACTTGGACCCTACCACTCCCACTATTTAATAGTTTGCCTTGTTTTTGTATTTTGAGTGAATGATGCATATCTCGGGATCCATCTTTTTGTGCCTATCAGTAGTGTATTCTAATTCTAATCTAATATATATAAACCACACAGTTTCCATCCACGTGACCTTTTGCACGCTTCAGGCAGTTCCGTGCCTCGGCTTTCGGAAGAACATGATGGATCGATCGATCACATTTCTCACGTTACAGACAGTTAGTTGTGGCTGTACATGGTTATGATGCACTTATAAGGGTGTCCCACCCTGCCATTCATAAAATATTGCGGCACATAGTGAATCAAAAACCGACTTTATACCGAACAAGCACGTAGACCTCTAAGCGCCCTTTTTTCAAGGTACACCGCTTTACTTGAGTGACACGATCAGCAACACGGCGAATATTGTGCCATATTGTCACAGGAAAGTCCGAGCCCGGTTCCCTGACAAGCCCCCGCTGTGTCGAAGAGAAGCTCACCATCTTCCCTCCCCTCCTCTGAGTCCTCTCGCCGAAGGATTATCTGCGAGTAACCTCCTACCTATTCCCAGCACTGCTTGACGCATGTCACCCGAAGGGGTGAACTCGAGGTGGACCACCTTTCGAAGATCATTCGCTTCCGTCTTGCTCATCGCAGTGCTCGTCATTTCCCTCGGCACCATCATTACACCTTTTTTTCCTCCGACCGACCGACCGCTTCTCAATCTTGACTTGAATGCAATCATTGTCAAGTCCATCCCTGACTGGATTCGACCTCCCCTTGGAACGCATACACTCACTTCAACCGGACTTCTCGTTGTCAATCCTGATGGCCCCCATCCTATCTTCCAGCTCATCCGTGATGCCGAGGCGGCATGGGAAGCAAAGTGCGCCCAAGCGAGTACGTCGCTTGACCAAGCAATTACAGAGTACAAACGACGCTACCGTCGGGTTCCGCCCCTCGGATTCGATAAATGGTGTGTTTTACATTCGAAACATGTCGCAAATATGCTCATTCTTGTTCGTGGTACCATGATTGTTCTGTAGGTGGGAATATGTTGTTGACCATAATGTGCAGCTTCCAGACGAGTATGACGAGATATTCGAGGACATTGAACCATTCTGGGGAATTGACCCCAAAGAGCTGGCACGCTCGCAGAAGGTACTCGAGGATAAATATGCCATGCTCACATTTGAAAAAATGGATGAGCATCCACGACTCGAAATCGTTCACTCCAGCCTCACCCCAACACAAGACAACATCTTAGACAGGATCAAAGCTCTTATCGGTCTACTCTCAGACGTGGAGCAAGACTTAATCCCAGTACGATTTTCGCTGTCTCCGCTGGATGAGCCCGAGATACTGTCGGACTGGAGGATAAAAAACATGGCCCTTGAGGCGGCTGCCAATGGGACGAGTAAGTCCGCCTGTGTTTTGAGCGTACGTGCTGATGCGAAACGTCAAATTTATAGCACTAACTCGCGACGATCTGCCCGTCCCTACAGAAAATGGTTGGATCTATGCATGCGCCCCCGACTCGCCCGCACGTTTGAATTCGCTCGGATCCATAACTCCGACAGGACCCCCATACCTTCCACCATCGTCTCCCAAGACGTTTATCGTATCACACCGGGACGCAATGAATCCCTGTCTTCACCCGTGGTTGTTCCGCGCACATGGTCAGTTCCTCCTGATCCCCAACGGGCCTGCCCAGGAAAAAACGCTCGTGCCACGATTTTCGCTCTCTCCAAGCATGGTCCACGGCGAAATCCGTCTTCCTGCGGTGTATGGGTGGGACTATGACAAACCAGAACACGAGAACGGTGCGTACGAGGAGGATCTCCCGTGGGACAGCAAGGTGGATGATAGACTAAATTGGCGGGGAAGTACGAATGGAATGCATGCGTCCTCTGGTTCGTTCTGGAGGCACGCACAGCGGCAACGGCTCGTCAAGCTTACCAACGCGCACGAGGGCAACATGAGCGTGTTGGACACATCCGAGAACGGGGAAGGGGTTCCCGTCGGGGATGGGAGCATCATGCAGCTCGACCAAGTCAATTCGGCATGGATGGATATCGCGTTTTCGGGAAAACCCACTAAATGCGATGAGACTACGTGTAAGGAGATAGCGGAAACGTTTGAATTTAAGGACAAACAAGAAATGGGCAAGGAAGGGCAGTGTAAGTTTGTACTCGACGTGAGTGATCAGGGTACTCCATGTGAGGCAGATAATTGACACATCCGTGGGGGATAGATCGATGGAAACGCGTGGTCAGGGCGGTTCAAACGTTTGATCACGAGCAATGCGCTTGTCTTCAAAGCAACTATTTATCCCGAGTGGTGCGCAAACATGCCGACGTCTTCGGTCGTAGTTATCGCCTGACTGTTGGCGCCAGGTTCACGTCCCGCATCGCTCCATGGGTTCACTATGTCCCACTCCAATTTTCGTACATGGACATGTATGATGAGGTGGCATTTTTCCGTGTTCACGATGAATTGGCGGAAAAGATCGCCAAAGCCGGACGCGATTGGAGCCACCGCTTTTGGAGGAAAGAGGATATGACGGCTTATCTATATCGGTACGTGACAGGCAGTGCCTAGACGGATGGAGTGATGATGCTCAAGCGACTGTAGACTCTTGCTTGAGTTTGGCCGTGTGTCGAGCATGGATCGGGCCTCGATGGACTATGTGGGTTGAGCTGCATGAACAATTAGGATGGTCAGATCCCCACGGGCTGTTCAGCGCAGCAGTACTGTATGTTCTCAAGTCACTGTCAACATTGATCCTGCTTCCGGGTTCAGACGGGGCCGATGCTGGCCACCTCGCTTAGCGACAGGAGGTTGTGCAAAAGAATATTGGGACGTGGCCCTTGGCAAATAAGCTGTCCGTCAGTTCCCCAGCAAAACCTGAGTCACAGCGATATGCTAATTGGTGTGAAAACGCATATATGTATGACAGACGGGATGCAAACATTGACTTAAGTATGAAGAAACAGGTGTTGCGCTCGATCGTATTTCTCACGTTTCCCTGCGAACTTCATCGTGCTCATCGCCTCGCGTCGCAGTTCTTCCGACACACACACATACTTTCTGCACGCGTACAGGCGCATCGTATTGTGATGGATTCCCCTCTGTAATAGCGTGAATTTCTGACGTCCCTCAGCGAGCTTCATCTGCTGGATCTGACTTGGAACGACTGGTCTCTGAGTCCCTTGAACGGTAGATGGCGATGGTCTATCTGGAAACAGATTAAAGCCAGTTGGTGCAAGTACGATCGCCTCACCGGTCCATGTTCCCAAAATGAGCGCCAAAAGAAACAGCCTACCATCCGTACGGTCTCGCCTCAGGTCTGGCCACGCGATTGAACGCGTCTTCCATCGAGATGCCGGCAGATACGTGTTTGACCAAATACTCCCACCAAGATGGGGAAGAGAATCGATGCAAGGTGGTGACGGTACAGAGGTCGAGAAGGACGGGGGGGACGGCGGGTTGGTTCTGGAAACGGACGTTCAGAAACAGAAGCCATGTACACTCTTTCTGCTTGTCTTGGGTGCTGATGATCAGACGCATCGCCAGGCGGCGTTGTTCCCGCGTAAGGGTACGGCATTGACAAGTCGTTCTATGTCACTACATCCATTTTTTATCCCAACACCCGTGGGCTCGACCGTTGCCGTGAATCCAACCCGCTGACCCTCACATTATAGGCCCGTACATTGGCCACCTCCACTCCCTCCTCACCACCGACATCCAGCGCATCCAGAACCCGCACGCCCTGTTGTGTTCCTCACCGGCGCGGACGAACACGGTCTCAAACTGTAGCAGGCGGCCGAAGCCAAGGGCCTCAGCCCCCTCGCCTTCTGCGACGCTATCTCTACCGAGTTTCGAGTCCGTCGTCGTCTCCCTCCTTCCAACGCGGTGCTCACCTGCACATTGACCCTCGGAGAGCGGGCAAATATCAGCAGGACTATGTTCATGGGCACGACCCAGCCCCCCAGCACCGCGCGACCGTCGAACACGTCCGGATGTGTGCCCTTTCTTGCGTCTCGCCACACCCTCGTGACCCCGCATGCAGCGCGCGCTCGCTGACGAGGGCCTCATCTACAAAGACACGTACGAGGGATACTACTCCACCGTCGACGAATGTTTTTACCCACCTACGCGCATCGCACCCCGCCCGATCCACTGATGTGGGTGTGTAGATGGGTCGGAGGAGCAGCTCCGGAAATGTGCCAACGAGATTCAAAAGCGTGGCGGACGAAAACGCGTGGCCCTCGGACATGCAGGTGATCGGAAAGGATATCCTTCGGCACGTGGCAAGGTGGGCGGGCGATCGTGGGGCTGAGGGCCGTAGGTTCCATTCGGTGTATCTCCCAGCGATTTTGCAGGCGGTGAAACTGCCGTTGCCGAAGACGTTGTCGACGCATGCGCATCGGACCGCGGGACAAAAGAAGATATCCCAGTCGCTTCAGAACGTGGCGGACCCGTTGGCGGTGATGGACACGTGGATGTCGTTTGTGTGGACGTGCTTTCATGTGGGTGTGTAGATGCGGTCGGAGGAGCAGCTCCGGAAATGTGCCGGCGAGATTCGAAATGTGCTTGGCAACCATTTTCTTCCTGTCACGTCGAAGGCGATCAAGCGACGGGCCGCCAACGTCTTCTCGAGGTGTGATCTGTTTGATGAAGTGAACGGTTCGGACGCGACTGAGCTGGATCTCGAGACGTGCACGCCGTCGACGAACCGGAACTTGTTGCGCGTGCTCGACGGGCTTGGTGCAACATTCGATCAAATCTGTATGAGTCTAAAGAGTCAATCCCATGTGACGTTTAGACTCCTCCGCTGATCACAGTCTAAAGGTTTATCACACACAATCTCCAAATTATGACCTCATTCACCAAAGTACACAAATAACCCACAGAAATCTATAACGTCACAAGATGCTTCCCGACATCGCAATATAATCATTGATCGTCAGTGCGGTGTTATCCCTAGTCTCTCCAAGCATAGCTTTGCGATGGCCTCGCCGTTCACCGGTATACTGTTCCCATGAAATCCCGCGGGAAAGGCAAGCCGTGGAAGATCGGGGTCCCTAAACGCCCTGTCAAGGCCAACGCGTGTTGAGGTTCAAAATACATCAGCGGAAGTCGTAGCAATGCAATGACAGTATTACGCACTGATCGTTCCAAACAGCATAATAGACTAATCCCACGCCATACGCAGTGTACTGGTAGTCGCGTGTGAACCCACCGGGTACGAAAAACTCCATGACCGTCTTTCCGGGTCCAGGGTTCATCCACAAGAGGGACGTCAGCCCATTACCATGCACGCCCATCATGATCTGCGCCGTCGACGCGCGGTCAGCAATCGTTCTACCTCGTGTGCGAAGTACATCAAGCACGCACCGTCGTTCGGGCAGCCAACTTGATTTGTTCTGCCTGTGTGAACTCGTGCATGTTCACCACGTTCACCTCGATGTCGTACTCGTCACGCAGCCTGTACAGCGCTTCGACGAGCTTGTCGTGGTCTTCTGGAATCAGCTTGCGGCCAATCCATGTCTGGCGGGAGATGTACGTAATGACAGGTCTCGATCCTTGTTCAAGCCCTGCATCGAACCCGCTGAGCGACGTAATGGCACTCTGGATAGCGCTCCACCAATGTTCGCTGCCTGGGAGTGAAAGTGGCTCGGATGTAGAACGGAACGTGCGCCCACAATTCGGGCCATTGTGCATGGCCGAGCGATCGGTCAATATGACACGATCGAGGAGCATGGGCCGCCCCGTAGCCATACGGTCTAGCCAGTCTGGAGCAAATTCAGCAGTGGCAGAAGGGAAGGAGCCGCGGAGAATTAATTGGTTCATCGAGGCATAGTCTCTCCAATGATAGGAGTCGGCATGAGGGAACCAAACACGACGCAAAGCGGGGAGCGAGGAGGCACCATCGATCGAAATGGAAAGGTCCAACGAGGAGTACGTCTTCCAGAATGCAAGAAATACTTCAGCAGCCCAATGAAAGTAATGTTGGAGACTAGAAAATAGAATGAAAACCTGGCAAAGCATTGCGTGAGAATGAAATAACTTACAATTGTGGCGGGTCGATGAGAATCCACTGTGTCGACTGTTAGTGAAGAAGTGATGATTGTGGTCGTTTAACGTACCGTAGTTCCGTCAATAATATCCACACTGGTTCCAAATAACTTTTGCGCCTCGTCGTTCGTGATGACCCGAAATTCGGTGTCAGTCGGCCGACGGGAATCGAAATTCTCCTTGCCAGACCCCACCTGCTTTCCGGTTGACATGATCAACAGGGGATTTGGAATGGACTCTGGATCATCGGTGACAACATAGAGGGTCCCATTCAACAGATACAGGTTGTCGAATACTGTGCAGCCTTGAAAAAAAATCGGAAATCGACCGGAGTAGAAACGGGGGCACGCACCAGCAGCATGCGCAATCATTCTCGTTGACGGAAGAACTTGGTTGGAGGTCCATGTTATACGGGTGCGCCAACGCTCCGAATTTGGGGATAGGGCCTGCGAAGGAAAGTAATATTTGGAGTTGTACTTGTGAATGACATTTCGCAGAGCCGAATGTGATCCTTGGACACTATGGCGTGTTCCAGAAAACAAAAGAAATGTGAGTAGGAGAATGGAAACCAGTACACACTCCCGTTTCGTTGGGGCCAACGCCGTGAATCTGAACATCTGGCGTTGAAGGAGTGGGATAAGACGGGAACCGAGGTACTTACTCGGTTCACAAATGTATGGATGTATTAACTCCATCGGTGATCTGTGGTAAGCGGAGTCTGGACGTGAGGCGATACTGATCATGCCCGAAGTTCTGTGCCTTGCCTCGACTGGCGGTCTAAGGGCGGTCACCAAGTAGAGCACTTAGAAAGCATTCTTCCATTAATTCACTTACGGATGCATCCAGCTCTGTCCATCGACAGTGACGATAACGACCCGAAGCCTATCCACTGGCATTGGAGTTATAATCAGCTGAGCCAAAGCTGAGCTGAACTCAATGAAGCAAAGGAGGGGCATTACCTTGCTTGCTGCAAAAGTGTCGTTATTCCCCCCTGTCTCACGAAATCAATAAGATTAAACAAAACATAAAAGGTAAGGAATGTGCCATCATAACGTCACAGAGGGGGAGGAAAAAGTCTAGATTTGGGTCGAATCTGGATTTCAAACTCAGTTTCTGATAATCACGTAAGCAAATCTCTCGCCATGAAATCTTCCGCCAGAACTCATCTTGATTATCCTCGTCGGATTATCCTTACTACACTTGACGCACATCCTGATTACGAAACTCCTACCAACTGTTGTCACGTCATCTGTGTCGCTGATCGAATACCGCTGGATGGCAGAGAGCAATCCCACGTCGGTATGAACCGCCATGGGGACCGCATGACAGCGCAAAAGTGCTTTGGTGATCCTGAAAGGGACCCGCCCGAGCGACCTGTGGGTAATGCCAGCCGTGCCTGGCCCTCGCGCCCACCCGGTATTCAAGCTCCGCCGAGCAGGAAGCCTCCCCCTCCCCGCTCGTTTTACCCACATCGCAACCGATCTATCTGGGGCCGCGCCCTCGCCATCGCGAGCCACTACGTGGATTGGCCTACTCCCTCGATAAGGCTTAAGATCGGCAGCTGATACCCTAAACGGACTCGGAAGGTGAAGCGGTTGGGGTAGCGGCAGCCCCCTGGCGAGCTTTCACAGGCTCGAAACCGCACCTCCTGCTTACTTTACCCGCTTCCGCCTGCACCGTACAAGGCATCGCACACCACCCTGGTCCGGCTCTGATCTTCGGAGAGGAGCGCCTGACGAGCAGACGAGCGGATGGACAGCCCGAGGGTCCCTCTCTGCACGTCTCGCCAATTATTGCTCTTTCGCAAGCTACTGGTTCGAAGATCCGCATCGCTCAGGCTGTTCCATGTTGTGCTTATTTCATCTGCAGCAGGGAGGAGCTTTGTCGACCCTGCCGTTCGATCCTTTGACATAACAGTCATACAATCATCTGGTGACCCGGTCGGCTTCGCATTCGAAGAACTCGTACAGTTGGTGGAAACCTGTTCCAATCTTTACGAGCTCTCGTTACACGTGTATTGCTCGAACCAGCTTGATCAGCCCAGGCTCACCAGACTTGAGCATGCAGGACAGGCCATCCAAGCGTTAAGCTTGGGGTGGTACCGCCCGGAATTCCTCGAATTGTTCCAGCTACTCGACATATGGCCCCATATTCGGTTCTTGAAGACTGGTTTGGGAACCAATGATGGCCCGCTTTGAGCCCGCAAATCAGCGGACTCTGCGCGTGCCTCACTGTGCGAGCTCAAACTCACGAGCATACCAGAACCAGCGGTTCCCTCGTGGCTTCCTGTCTCTTCTAGCTCATCCCTTCTTATTCTGGAATTTCAAATTTTTCTTAATGCCACTGCTGGGGAAATTTTGAGTCGCCATATCTCACATCTTCGCTCTCTTCGCTTGCCATTTTTCCTGTCCTCTATGACAACATTTCTTCGCAAACGCACTCGTCTCGAAGAACTTGTTATTCATAACCTCTTCCTCGCCCACCTTGCGTCACATCTCCCGCCATCGATTGAGCACCTTTGCTTTTTTGGTCTGCCAGACAATTGTGCAACCCTTCAGCCTATTCTCGATGCCATCGAAGTATTAGTCAATTTGCGTATCGTTACATGCGCGACTCATCTCGAAGGCTTTCCTGGATTTACGACGTTGATGACGAGATGCGAGCAGAAGGGCATTGAGGTGGTAGAAGCAGCAGGACTATCATGCGAGGCATGCTACGTCATCAGAAAACGAACGGTTTTGCGGGCGTTTGCAAACATCAATCACTGCGCAGGTATTTGTCACCACTCGATGCGGACCTTTTTGACCCATACACCCAGTAATCGGAAGCCCGATATTGCAGCAAGCGCCTGCAGTTGCGCCTGTGATGACCCCTTCAACGCTCGGGCCTGTAGTGATTTTGGAGAGGCTGGGGTACTATGATAGTCGGTTGCTCTGCGCCCTTGAGGAGCGATACGTATGAGTAAACCATCAATCCCGAACTACCTCCAAGTTAATATGCATTGCCGAATATAGTGCTAAAAGCATTCTTGGCTAGAATTTTTAAAAAAACTTGGAGCGACGCAGCATCAGCACGTTTGTTTTTTGAGCAAGCATGAAAAGGACCAAAAAGTGTGAACTAATTGGGTCATATTATATCAGTAAGCGCAAACTTATCAGCCGACGAGTTCTAGATTCACCCTCATCATGGCTGCAACCGAGATCCGAGTCTTTGCAAAGTTGAGTCTTCCGTTTGGAGCTGGATCCACTGCCTTACATTCCCTGTCTCCACACTCCAAGATCTTCAATTCTCACCAAAACCGTATAAATGGATTCGCTTTGCAACAGGAGTTGTTGTTGGTACGAGGGGTGAGTTTTCATTCAGTGCCAATGACTTGCTCTGTCCTGTGGAATACGACCGGTCAGACTTGCCTTCCCAGTCCACCGAACTGTTCTACCATATCAGCGATTCAAAGAGAGAGTCCATGTTCCCCATAGTTCCTAACATGGGCTGCACCCATGTCACCTCCAGTATGGGCTCATCTCGAAGGGGTACTTTCCGTGCCGATGTTGTCCAGCGGGATGGGCCCTGCTGTGTCCTGACACATGTCTTTCCTGCGGATCCTTGTCATGCTGCATATCTCTTGTCCCATAGCAAGGGAGACGAGGTATGTTGGTGTTTCTCTTCACCTGTTCTCACTTATGTGCGTGATAGTGTATAGAAACATATACCCGACGTCGCAGTCGATCCCCTGCTCAAACCGACGTTGTGTGCGAAATCGATGACCCTCGGAACAGCATCCTTTTGAACCCGATCGCTCACTATTTGGTGGTGCGTCATTCCGTTGTGTCATTTCATCCCGACCTGATGGCAGCACAGCCTCCCAATTTCGCCATGACTACGGCAGACATTATCCCCACCGCATCACCCACCGAAAAAAGTTGTACGGCGCATCGCTTCAACCTTGATCAACCATATTGTTTTGGTGCCTCACTCCCTTCAGGATCTCCGGTCCACATGCCCAACACTCTTGATAGTTGGCCTCCTGACATCTTATTTGATGCCATCTATGCGAATGCCATCCTGCAACATTTTGCCTCTCCATTGGTGATGGATGCGCTCAATCATTGGAAATCCACTTTTTACCCTCAAGCGAGCTACCGAGAAATTCCGAATGATCGGGCTAACTATGACGTGTGGAGGGTCAAACAAGCAGATGCATGTTCTGCTAGACGCCAGAACAGGGATGGAGGATTCGACTGTTTTGATTTTCTGATGGTAATGCCGTATGCCATGATGTCGCCAGAAAAGCGAGAAGCTGCGGAGAAGGAGGCAGCGAGGGAACGGAGTCGCCTGGAAGACAAGGTTATGGGTTGGCAGAGGGGAGTTGCTGGTGCGTACACGTGATGTCAATATCATGGATCCTTCCTTGCTACTTTTGGATTATTTCATGCCTCGCTCACAATCTCCCATCCCAACAAGGGTACGATCAACGCTATCGCCATCCATGCCCTCGCTCCTTCTCCAAAACAACCTCTCCTTATACTTAGTAGTTTCTGGCCGACTCGGAGTCTTGCAAATCAATAAGCCAAGCCAAAGGGAGATAAGATTTATCTCTATTATATCCCCCTGGGCACCGCTGCATCATATAACATAAGGATGAACTACATCGACTCTAAAAAGTCCAAACGTATCAGTCATGAACGATCGGTGAATTTTTAGCCCAGTATTAACGGTCGGACGCTCATTTTCATTTCCCGTTTATTCCTAATCTCTCTAAACATAGCTTCGCGATGGCCTCGCCGTTCACCGGTATACCGTTCCCATGAAATCCCTCAGGGAAATTGACCTTTGGTAGATCTGGGTCCGTAAACGCCCTATCAAATCCAAGGTACGTCAACAGGATAAACGGACGTCTTTCGTAGTCCAACGGATGGTACGTACTGATCATTCCAGACAGCATAGTAGACCAGCCCGACGCCATACGCAGTGTACTGATAGTCGCGCGTGAACCCGCCAGGAATGAAAAACTCCATCACTGTCGACTGGGGGTTGCGTTTCATCCACAAGAGGGACGTCAACCCGTTGCCGTGCACCCCCATCATGATCTACGTGATCGCCGTCCGGTCAACAAAAATGGATTGCGACTTGGTTGACATCTCATGCGCTCACCGTCGTCCTGGCAGCCAACTTGATTTGCTCCGCCTGTGTGAACTCGTGCATGTTCACCACGTTCACCTCGATGTCGTGTTCGTCGCGCAGCTTGTACAACGCCTCGACGAGCTTCTCGTGATGCTCTGGGATCAGTTTACGTCCCCCCCATCCCTGGCGGGAGATGTACGAGATGACGGGTCTCGAGCCTTGCTCGACTTGAGGGTCGAACCCGCTGAACGTCGTGATGGATCCCTGGATGACGCTCCACCAGTTCTCGCTCGCCGGAATCGAGAGGGGCTCGGACGTGGCGCGGTGCATGCGCCGATTGTTTTCGCCGTTGTGCATGGCAGCGCGGTCGGTCAATACGACACGATCGAGGAGCATGGGTCGCCCGGTGGCCGCGCGGTCGAGCCAATCCGGAGAGTATTCAGCGGTGGCGGAAGGAAAGGCACCACGGAGAACCAATTGGTTCATCGAGGCGTAGTCTCTCCAGTGATAAGCGTCTGCGTAAGGGAGCCAGACGCGACGGAGGGCAGGGAGCCGCGAGAGTCCGTCGGGAGAGATGGAAGGATCCAACGAAGCGTACGTCCGCCAGAACGCGTAGAAGACTTCAGCGACCCAGTGGAAGTAATGCTGCGTGCTGGAGAAATCAAGTCCATCGAGGAACGTTCCGTGTAACGGTCAACAACTCACAATTGTGGTGGGTCGGTGAGAATCCACTGTGTTGGGTGTAAGATAAGAAGGTGATTGTCACCAACGACGACGTACAGTAGTTCCGTCAATAACGTCGACGCCGGCTTCAAACAATCTTTCTGCCTCGGGGACCGTGATGACACGAAAATCGTGCTCGGTTGGCCGACGGGCTTCAAAGGCCTCGCGACCGTTCGCCAGTTGGAGGCCCCTTGACGTGATCAATTCGGGAGCTGGAATGGACTCTGGGTCGTCAGTGACGACGATGAAGCTCCCGTTCAACAAAAACAGGTTGTCGAACACCGTACAGCCTTGATGCAGGGGGTTGGTCATCGAAACTGGGGCAAGTCAACAAGCCACACACCAGCGGCATGGGCGGCCATGTTCGTTGACGGCAGAGCCTGATCGGAAGTCCATGTTAAACGAGTGCGCCAATGATCCGAATCTGCAGATGGCATCTTTGGAGGGTGTGTCAACTGGAGTTGTATTAATGGAACTTCAAGACGTGGATTACCTTTCGCAGACCAAAGTATGATTGCCGAACACCATGGCCAGCTCCGGACAACCAAAGACATGCGAGGAGGATAAGAATGAGAACACACTCGCGTTTCGTTGGGGCTAACGATGTGAACTTGAGCATCCTGCGTCGAAGGAGGAAGGCAAGGTTGGGAACCGAAGTGCATACACCATTTTCAAGGCACTCGGTTCAGTAACGCTTACTTATTCGCGTATCGATACGTATTACGTTTGATCGGTTACAGAAGTCAGCACTTACGTTAGTTTGTTATCGCACTGAACCGCCACTGAGCGCTGGGCCAGACTGGTAACCAGCCATCTAAGAGAGGCAGCCCGGGGCGAGGCAGATCGTCTATTGACGGTCCGCCTCCTTTTAAACGGCTGGTTACCAGTCTAGTTGCAGCCTGGGCCACGTCCCTCCGCAAAATAGTTGGCAGGTGATATCGGTCCAGACTGACGTGTGCTAAAACCTAGCAAGAGTCATATGGTGACACCAACTTGCATGTTGCATGTTCTAAAGTAGCGTCATCTACAATCGGAGAGCGGTATCTCTGTGAGACGGACGAGGTTGAGCATAACGACAGGTAGGCGTCCACGCGCATCGCTCATGCGTTTCAAACAAGCAGGACACTAGTGCTCCACAACAGTACTCCAGACCGGCCCAGGCATAAACTCTTGCGCATTCGATGTCATCAACAAGCCCACTGCCGTCCGTAAGCACTCGGTCGGCGTCACGACTGACCACGCACCAATCAACCCAAACAAGCCCAACACGCTCCCAAACACCTCCACGACGAGCACCTTGACGAACAGACTCGGGTCGGCCGCGTCCGCGAGCGCAGCATTGCTCCCGGCGACGCCGACGCAGAGACCGCAAAAGAGGTTGCAGAGACCGACGGTGAGGCCGCCAAAGAAGAGGGCAAAGCCTACGCAGGGGTTTGGTAGAGCAAACGGTGAGAACATGGGGACACACCGGTGTAGTAGTTTTGACGCGTATAGAGCTGTGCATCTGGAACGGCAGAAAGTTTGGCAGAGTAGACGATGCCGAGGATCTAGAAGGCGTTGAAACGTCCGCTAGCGACAGGCGTGAGTGGACGTACCACACCGTAAATAGCGACGACTTCACAAAAGATTATGCTAGACAGAGCTGAGGAGGCGACTGAGATAGACGGAGGCGACGGACCTGATCAGGTTCTTGGTGCTGATGCGGGGCGTGCGAACGCCGCCGCCAATGATCGAGGACCCGGTCAAGAAGATGCCCCTGCGGCAAGTGAACAGATAGGGTGGAGTAGAAGACGGGTGTGCGCACCATCCGGCGCCAAGGACGCTGAAACCGATGCAAAGACCGATTCCGAGCGAACCCCAGACATACGGGCTAGTTTCTTCGAGGAAGCGGCCGACGTTGAACGCTTCGCCGGAACCTAGGTAAGATTCGGGTCAGCGAGCGAGTTATAATCCGAACCAGATAGAACTCTACCTGTAAATAGTAGATAGAGGGCGACGACGGCGACAAGAAAGGAGGGAAAGCCAAAGGCGTAGTAAGTCGCGTAGTAGCCCATCGTTGGTAGGAAAAGTGGCTGCGACTGTGTTTGTTTGTTTGTTGGTAGTGACGCGTACTAATCCTTGCTGACTATGTTTGCCTTATACTCAATTGGGAATGTTTTTTATTGCAGACCACCGCGGAAACCGCCCGAAAACCGGGCATGTCAGAATTCAACACGGTTTTCGGCAGTTTTGGACTCCCAAAACGGCCCCAGAATCGGGCCGTTTTCAATTCTGAACAACCCTACTAGCACCCGAGTTGGATAAAAGATGCAGGTACAATCGTGCTCAAACTTTGGTGACGGAGGTCCTGACATGTTGGCTAGGTTTTGGGGGTAACGTGTTTGTCGTTCCTTTGACTCTGAAGTGCCGTCCACCATCGCATATCGAGTGGTGCAGTGAGTAAGCACTTTTTTGGTTGAAAGATTTCATTTACGATTCAATGGAAAAGTTATTTTTACCAAGCATGCAATCTCTTCCGCTAGAACTAATTCCTATTATCCCCCAACACGCCTACCATACATCTCATGGTTACTCAACTCTCCAACTGCTCACTTGTGTGCAGCTCTTGGTATAGGCCAGCTCAGTCATTGCTTCTCCGCAGAACCGTCCGCTTGAACAAGAAGACTGGAGCGAAGTTCTACGCTGCGCTCAGATCATCAGCAGCATGTGGGCTGTTCCGGGGTCACATTGTTCGGGCCATCTCTATCGTAATCGGCTGGTCGAACTTCGAAGCGCACGGGTGCCATCCGGAATTACTTTTACAGCTGCTGGAAGCCTGCTCCAACCTTCACGCGCTCTCACTGGAAACTAACACCTTGAAGCGGTTTAGTAACTCTAGCCTTGCCAGACTCGAACGCGCAGGACGGAACATCCGAACGCTCAGGCTACTGCAGCTGGGACCTGTAATGTAGTTTCAGTTGATTGGCATATGGCCCCACATCCGATCCTTGGAGTTTTATTGGAAACATAACTGCGGGAATCCCCAGCTCCCCCTGCCAACACGCGCGTCACTCCACGAACTCAAACTACTCTCCATCCCCCCACCCGAAGTTCTCTCCTGGTTACTTTCCTCTTCAGCTTCTTCCCTCCGTATTCTGAAACTGGCCCCACAAGAGTCTCAACATGTCTCCTGCACGGACGTCTTGACAGTTCATGCCCCATTTATTCGGTCGCTTCATTTATCCTATCAATGTTCCCTCATCATGATCTGGCATTTCTGTCCCGATGCACCGGTCTCCAGGAGCTCTCCTTTTTGATCGCATCTGATCACTTTCCCCTTGCATCGTATGTTCTACCCTCCATCGAACATTTGAATTTTGAGACCCAATATATATTCGGATACGTGGTACAACCTGTTTTCGACGCCATCGAGATTCTACCCAAATTGCGCCTTGTCTCAAACAGGAATGCATGCAAATTTCATGTTCGTTATTCGTCCTTTTTTGAGGCACTGAAGGCAAGATGTGCGGAGAAAGGAATAGAGGTGGTTCTCGGGCGAAAGACGTGGGAGAAAAAAAAATAGGAATGGGATTAACTGTGCTGGTTTGGGTCCGCAAGCCCGATCGGAGACTAACCCTCGTTTGTTTTTCGCCTTTTCTTCACCATGTCATCATTTGCTCCAGGCTTGTATGCACGGACAAACACTGCTCTTTCGTAAGATCAGCCGTTCAGTGTGATCCGTCGTCCTGCGCTGCGCAGATTATCTGTGGTGCATGGAGTCTGCGAGTTTTACAGACTTTTACACGCAGATTTCGGTCTAGTGGAATCCAGTCTTGGTCTAGCTTCCCATTCTATGGTCCGACCTGAAGTTCTTGGACGGTTATCCGGAGCACGCTCGTTGGGCTGTGGGATGAACTCTCAGCCAGAGACAAAGTTCCATTCCTCACGCCACGCGCGCGCGCTGTCTCCATCTCATTCCTCCTTCTAAGCGTGCTTTCTGTCCGCCTCGTTCGAACACATCCTGGGACTTCCAGATGACCTCGTGACTGCCTGAGGTGAACTTCCCGTGGCGCCTGCGCCCCGCACCTCCGCTCGCTTTGATTGCCTTCTTCCTGTCGTGACTTGGTGGCATTCTTGTCCCGATGCGCGCGTCTCGAAGGGCCGGTCATCGTTGGTAGGGATACATACGGACTACCTTCCGCATCCCGTCTCCCACCCCTCGATCGAGCGCTTGGTCTTTGTGCCTCTCTATTTCAAAACATGGTTGAATTCTCGACACGATCGAGGGCCTACCAAACTGCGGCTCCTCGCGCTTCCCACACAGGAGAGGTCTCTTCACACATAAAAAAAAAGGTTTCGATCCTCTAGTTGACTCGTGGGAACCTCGTGGTCGTCGACCGTCTTCCTCGGGGAGGGGGGGTCTCTGTCTCCGATCTTCGATGGATGACACGTCACAATATCAATGGTCTCTAACACGCCAGACGAGCACACGCCCAGTCTCTCGTCGCACGCTGCAGGATACCATATACCGGGTTGTCTGAGCCGATCATCGTGGCATTGCTTGTCGTCGACCTTTTTCCCGTGTCCATATTTCATCACGACCGCTTTCTCTGCGTTCCAGCCGCGTGTCGCTGCTGGGCACCCACCTTCAGTACTAGGATACCGGTATTGCGATGGTGTATCGCATCGGAGTCGGCCATGATGGTGCGCCGATCGGGTCAGCAGGCGACGGTGACCGGCGCCGCGGGTAAATCAAAGCAGAGCAGTGTCGAGTCTGCGAAAGCGCTCGTCAGGGAGACGTTCGATGCCGCCTGGAATCTCACACGCGTCGTGCGTCTTGCTGTATGGGCGCGCGCTCGCCGTGATTTCAAAAAGCCGGCGGTGCTCTGTGCGGAACCCCGTCCTGTATTTCGGATGCCGAAGACGAGACGCGCAAAGTGTGAGTGAGGTCGTGCCTGTGGTGTCATTTTCGCCACGGTATGCCGCCCTCCAGGCAAAAAAAAAAAAAAAAACCCTGTTCGTCGCTGCTGTCTGCGGCCCTCCCTATCTAATTTCATGTCGAACGGCCAAGCACGTACAGCACGAACGTGGTAGGGAAGAATTCAGTTTTGGCGGTGTCGCGATCTTCGACTCGAATGGATTCCCACCATGCTACATTCGACTCCGAGTCTCTCATCACCCATCGACCAGCATCACCGAGTCCAGCACCGAAAACCCAGCCGCGACACCGCCCTCGTTGCTCTCCACCCCCTTTGTCCGCATCAGCCAACCCACGTCGCCCCGTTGCTTGCACACCACGCCGTCTCTTCCTTGCCCAGACAACGCCCAGCCGAATATACCCAACTCGGATATCGTCTCTGCGCGAACGACCCTCGCTCGCCGTTCGTCCACGTCGGACGTCGCACGCACGAGATAGGATGCCACCCCGGCGGGGGGCACGATCAACGCCATCGCGATCCACGCCCTCCGTTCCTTGCCCGACAGCCCGTCCAAGAACGGCGGGATGTCGCCCTTGTACACGTTGTTCCCCCCGCCCTCGCGTTGCGGTTTGAGCACCAGCTTGTCGGCGTACTGACGCGCGGCGGTCGTCCCGAGCGGTTCCCCCGCGTTGCGCGCCGCGACGGGGAACGACGCCGGCGGCGGGGCGTCCGTGTCGAGCGCCCACATGGGCATCCACGTCTCGCGCAGCGCAGCCACGTCCGCAGCGTCGGAGTCGGCAAAGAAGCGCTCGACGATGCCCGGTTGGCTGAGCGCTTCTTGCACCTTTTTCGCGCCTGCGAGTTGGAGGGGGATGCTCGGGCACTTGATCGCGCGGCTGCGTTCGAGGGTGAACCGGACCGTCCAGTGTGTCTCGGTGGGCAGGTCTGTCGGGACGTATCCCGCGCGGAAGTAGACGGTGGAGATCTCGATCGGGTGGTCGTGGGAGGGAAGGGTGAGGAGCAGACCGCGTGTTTCGGAGAGCGACGCGGTGGTGGCGAGTTCCGCAAAGGTCTGACGGACGACGCGGATGCCGTGTCTAGAACGTATGTGAGCATGAGGGGTCGTAGTAGGGACGTGCTTACTGTTCTAGTAACTTGTATTCGAGCCAACGTTGATCAAAGACGTTTCTTTCATCGGGTTGCACGACAAACAGGATGTATGCGTCGCTGCGCCCTGGTACGGCAAATGCTTTGTGTGCTTCTGCAAGACCGTCAGCTAGTCCCGAAGTGGTATCGTTTGCAGGAAAATCCTGTGGGGTCATACGAGGTGCTACGTGGAAGTAGCTCGTCGAATCGTAGAGGTATCTGAGCCGGCCATCAACGCCTGCCCAGGATGTGCGTCGGAACCGTCACCTGTGCATCGCAGCGACTCTGTCCGAAAGCGGACCAAACGAAGACGATATCGTGTTGAATTCCACCTGTTTAATGCCGAGCCCCGCTTCACCGTCGGTGTGGAGGAGGTAGTCTGAGCGAAAGAGACCGAGGTGCAAAGACTATGCAGCACGTTTGAGACGCGTTCGCCGACACGGCGTAAGTAGCCATTCACCTGGACGATCCCTTCTTCCCGGATCTCCTTCCATCCCTGCCACAACCGTCTCACAAAGTCGTCCGCCTGACCGACGCCTACCTCTGCGCCCATCACCTGATCGAGGAAATCGTCGTCGGCAGCGACGCGCGCGTACAGCCTGTTGTACACGGACTGCAATCGCTGCGCCTTGTCGAACAGAGAACGTGGCACCGGGCTCGGTAAGAGTGAGAGCGGGGCATGGGTGGCCGAGGACGGGTACGTCGGTTGGGCAGCCCCGGGCGGGAGGTAGTTGAGACCGTGTGCGAGGGCGTACGTAGTGGCGTGGCGTGCGAGGGACTCGATCTGTGCCTCTGTCAGCTGCGGCGGCCAGTGCAACGAGCTCATCGTCGGCGACGATGACGAGGGGAGCGATAGTGTCACGTGAGAAAGATCACGACTCTTGACGCCGTACGGTGACGATGGCAGCAGCCAGGCCAGTGACTACAACGCCCGTCTGTGGCCAATGCATCCCTCTGAAAACGACTACAGATCGCTCGCAACCTGCATCTTTTGCAAGATCGTCAAAGGCATGTCCTTTGAACATCGCCGTCCGACCTTCCTGATCCACCCCTCACAGGCGAGATACCCAGTTTCAAGCTCGTCGAGACGGACTTGTCGTATGTGACGCACTCTCTTCCACGACGCTTCCAACAGACATCCATCTTAGACTCGCCTTTCTCGACATTGGCCCACTTTCCCAAGGTCATGCCCTCGTCATCCCTAAAGGTGATCGATGCATCGCAACGTCTGCCCAAACACGTCCTGATGGCACGCCACAGACCACACCGTAAAAATGCACGAATTGCCAGACGAATATCTTGCCGATGCGCTCCCGATCGCCAAGAAGATCGCCGTCGCTCAGGGGCTCGTGGATTACAACATCCTTCAGGTCAGGTCCAGGCGAGATCCACCCACCTCTTTTTTGCCTACTCACGCGCCGTATAGAACAACGGGAAACTGGCGCACCAAGAAGTAGACCACGTGCACTTCCACGTCATCCCGAAGCCCAACGCGACAGAGGGCATGGTCTTCCCGCCCGGATCCTGGCCTGCACAGAAGCCATCCATGGACGACATAAAAGCTTATCACGCTGGATTGGTCGCGAAGCTAGCAGGCGTCGGTAAGCTGTAGGAACGACGATTTGCCAGTGACAGTCGGAAAGAGATACATTCCTGTGCGATAACAGTCTGTATGTTTGCTCGCTGCGTGGATGCGACGCTCGTACCGTGCGATTGGAAACCTCGCTTGCCTTGCAAGCTGCCCAAAAAGTAGATGCCTGGCGTGGTGGTGGAAAAGCTATAGCTACAGCAGTGCTAAGGTGAGTACTAAGCTGTGGGTCGAATGTTCGGATGAGAAGCCAAAAAAAGAAGAAAAGGAAGGTGTTAGTGTATCATTGCCACCAAGGAACGCCAGGAACGCGTGAGAAGTGCCGCTAAAGCGACCGTTGCCAATAGCTATGGTTGCTCTGGGGTCGTGTGCTGCACAGCCTTGAACTGCTCAAGCACCGACGACACGTCGGACTTGAATAGGCTTGCACAAAGAACCATTGTACCATCTCTGACGTCGCTTTGCTAGGAACATTGTGCAGCTTGTACTTCTTAGTACCCCTTTGTTGTACGTGATCGCGGCTTAGCGACCTTGTCACCGGCCCGCGACCAGCCTGTTTCCGTCGGGCTCCTGCTTTCGCCGCCTTCGTTTGTTCCCAGCCCCGCAAGCCTTTGTCCGGTAAAGCCACTGGTCTTTCCATTGACCACATCTATCTGTATCGCCATTAAAAGGTCTGTGTGTCTCCACTGTTGGACCGCTTTGTACACAGCTGGAGAAACGTATATAATCAGGTCAGCTCCACCCAGGACCCCTTCATATTTCAGTGACCTTCAACCCGCACGCCAGATTATCATGTCCGCACCCGAGTAAGAGATCGTCCAACCTGACCCTGTCACGGGCTACTGACAGTCTCCCATCGCAGACCTCGTCCCTGCCCTTTTTGCAAGATTATCAAAGGTGAGCTTGGGATCCCTCCGTGTCCGACCCGATCCCGACCTCATAACCTAACTTTCTAGGCGAAGCACCGAGCTTCATGATCAGCGAAACTGAGCTGTCGTCCGTGCCACAGTTCACGTTTACTCTTGGACTCACTCAAGCCCTGGGTCGCAGATATGCATTCCTTGCTCTCCCGCCGCTCCTCCCGGGTCACGCCCTCATCGTGCCCAAAGGTCAGTCACCTTCTCTCCGTATCCCGTCGTGTGACTGAAGCATCCGCGCAGTCCACGCGGCCAAGATGCACGAGCTCGATGATGAGCATCTCGCCGACGCGATGGTGCTCGCCAAAGACATCGCCAAACAGCAGGGTCTCGTCAACTACAACATCATCCAGGCCTGTTTGGTCCGTTTTTTTCCCCGTTCGGTGAGGACTGACGGTCCCGTGCACAGAACAACGGCCGGATCGCGTACCAGTCCGTCGACCACGTGCACTTTCATGTGATCAACAAGCCCGACGAGGAATCGGGTCTGATGGTCAAGTGGCCCACGCCTCAGGAGAATTTACCAAAATACCTTGCCGAGACGTTTGAGAAGTATAGTGCGGTGGGCAAGACGCTGTATACCGGATGGTAGAGTCTGGAACGCATCGGACCTTGATATCATGATACTTTGGACACGGACATTTCGAGACTCGTCCCAGCATAGAGACTTCTGATCCGGTTGCGAACACGTGTTATCATTAATATTATGGCTAAATATGAATCGGCGTATACCTCGCTAAGAGCGCGCCGGATGTGTGAGACAAGCTATCCGAATGGCATACGATGGCTGGGTGTAGACCGCCAGTGATACCACCTGGCATCCGATCGGCGGAGTGATGAGCACAGCCTCGTAGCAGGACGACTTACAGCCACATGGATCCAGGCGTCGGCGCGAGCAAATATCCGCCGTCGCAGACATTCTTCGGCGCGCCTTCGCCGCAGGTCATATGGTCTGCCATAATACTTACATCCGATGCTCACCGTGCATTCTCCTGGTCCGTAGAACCCGTTAGCGGAAGCCGTTTTGATAATAGTTCGCAGAGTTCGAGTTTCGTAGCGACAGCACCGCGGGTGATCGATTCGGTGATGCGTTGGAAAGCGCTCTCGTCAGTCACTGGTACGGATCCGTGTGTCGGATCTGTGGTTGCCGTGAGAATCCGATGTGAGATGTTGGCTGGAAGATCACGTCTTAGGGTTACTGGATACTACGGTGCTGCATCCAGGTACGATTGCGCATACGGGCGGAAAGATGCGACAGCAAAAGATACAAGAGTTGTGGAATGTATAACCCGTCGAGTAATCGAGAAGAAGAAAAAAATCACGTGAAATTGTCGTCGGCGGAAATTCGGAATATTTTATTACAATGGTCAGTCCCTGCCAGTGGCATTATAACGACCCTTCCGAGTCACGGTAGCAGCGGGACCGAACTGTTGAATGGACTCTATGTTACATACATAGTAATTAGTTCACACACATTATGTATTTAGCTTCAGACTCAGCAGAGCTGAGTTCTAATTGATTCTTTG
>JBBPLE010000227.1:0-42350 GCA_038089675.1 Boletales sp. KT-2023b
CTCGGCCGGTCTTGGATCTCGGCTATTCAGCTTAATTGACTTGTGGTGCTAATGTTATGTCATGAGCCAAATTAGATGAAATAAGCACTGCATAAGCCAAAAAAAGATCAGTGTGAATTTACTGATGGCCCGGCGCCGCCCACTGTGCCAAGGTGCGTAACTTAAAAATAGTTGGTGAGTCTCTTAAAAAGAGAGCTAGATCTCCTCGGAGGAGGCTCCAATATCACAATCGGTTGCGACATCCTGATACTCCAGCCACATCAAGTTCATGTACGTTACCGAAAAGAACTAAGGGTGCGTTTCAACATGCAAGATGGAATCTCGGTGTTTGAAAGCAGTCCGAATAACGAAAGAAGGCAAAGGTAGGTGCACAACTGTTATATTTATTCTCCTTGAGAAGAACCTTCATGGGCGCGATAGGTGTCACTGATTTGGTAACAGCACCGCATGTTTGTTTTCTCGGTTATAGATACTTATTTTTGCGTCGCCCGGATCAGCCACTGATCATGCATGCAATCGTCGATAGGTGGGCCTTGATGAAACCATCGGACTCGCATGATCGATCGAAGTTTCGCTTCCAATCGTGCTATTTGTCAGTAGCGTGTGACGTACTTATGGACTACGGCAGCTTCGACACCTCTCTGCAGAAGTTGTCAACGCCGCACGGATCCTATATTTGGATGGAGTACCCGAGGTCCATCAACGTAAGGATGGGCCTGGCATGAAGCGCCGAAGAGGTATGTAATAAACTTGTACAGTGTGTGCTTGGTCGCTTCTCACCCACTCACGCTCTCACACAACCTTCGTCTCATGACTACAGAACGAAGTCCTTTGCTAGGAGCCCCGTGTGCTCTCCCTACCAAGGATGTCTACGATCGTTTCAGCCATGAACAAAAGCGAGTCATTCTCGCTATCGCATCTCTCACTGCACTTGTTCCCAGTACGTCATGAGTTTCACATCTCTTATCCCACTGACTCTTCCATTTAGTGTTGATCAGCAACAGCTTTGTCCCCTCGATACCACAGATTTCCGAAGATCTTGATGCAACGCCTGCGTCAGTAGGGTGTGTTGTACCTGGCAGCCTGTCGGTTTCAGGGGTAAAATCATCTCTGCAGGCTGGGTGTCAGCCTGTCCGTGCTTGCAGGTTCAATCAGTGTCATGTTCTGGTCCGCATATAGTTCCTTCTGTAAGTTTACACATACACTGATTCTTCTTGACATTGATTGTGCATGAGATGGCCGACGAATCATATACCTTTGTGGAATGCCCTTCACGATTCTGGGCAGTTTCGCTGTCGCAACATCTACTGACATAAACACCCTACTTTTTTGGCGATTTGTACAAACATTCGGATGTGCTGGTGGGTTTGCACTTGGTGCTGCCGCGGTGGGCGACATCTACAAACTAGAAGAGCGTGGGTCTGCCATGGGCACATTCTTCGGGGTGAGTTGCTCCCTGTTGTGACCCTTGATGATGATGCTAGTGTTTATTCAGGCCAAGTTAATTGGACTCACAATTGCACCACCCCTGGGAGGTAAAAAGGCATTCCCGATGGTGCTTGATCGATGCTGATACTCATCCAGGTGTCGTGGCTCAGTACTGGTCTTGGCGCGGTTTTCAAGCTGTGCTTGGCGTGCTTGGTGTAATACAATTGTTATTGCTCTTTTTCTTCTTTCCAGAAACCGCTCACCCGGGCACACGCGGTATCGAGAAAGTACAAGAACAGAAGAGGCTCTTCGTTTGGATCAACCCATTCCGTTGCATTGCTTTCCTACGGAGTCCCAACATCATGGCCATCGTGTGTGGTTTCTTGAAACATGGCTGTCCTGATGTGACTGTGCTTTTCAGACGTTGGCGAACACGTTTGCACTCATGACGGACTTTAGTGCGTCATGCAGATGACAATTTAACTGAAGTGTGCTTACCAGCCTACTGCCCCCCACTGCCACTGACAGTTCTATTGGTGCCCATCGCATATACCATTGTATGCACAGAAAAGGTTCTATGACGTCGTCTTGTGCTGACCCATCCATATAGGGAGCTAAATATGGAATAAAGAGTGAAGGTCTGATCGGTATCATTTGCCTTCCAAATGGTGTGGGAAACTTTGGTGCGTCTTCTGGTTTGGGCGGATGCTCTCTTCTGCTTACATGTGCAGTACAGTAGGCGCCCCGATCGCAGGACGTATCTCCGACAAGGCTGTGCGGCTGGCAAAGGAAGAGCGCAAGGGAATATGGGTACCGGAAGATCGCCTCCGTGCGGTGTGGCTTGGGGGACTCGTGCTCATACCCATTTCCGTCACTCTGGCTGGCTTTACAACGGCGTATGTCAGCGGGACGGTGGGTCTAACAATCAGCCTTTTCTGCTTATTCTGCAATGGTGTCGGGGTAAGTCGCTTGTCGTGCTTCTCTTGGGACCCGCATCTAGGCAAATCCGGTAGGCAGATATGGTTGTCGCCCCGATTGGGGCATATACCGTCGATGTCATGCCCTCCCGAAGCGCCGAAGTCATGGGTGCCATTGCGTATGCCTTTATCTTGCCTTGACATGCCTCGCGGTCACATTATATCTACCCAGCGCGTTACGGTCGCTATTGCTTGCGCCAGTCACCGCGTTGTGCATTCCCTCCGTAGAAACTATTGGCGTCGCCGCGACGAATAGCATCGCCGGCATTTTCGCCTTGATCGGATATGGGTATGTGTTTCGCCTCCTATGTCGTTGGATGAGGCCGTTGACGAACAAGATAGGTTGATATGGTTGACGATACGATACGGCAAGCAGATGCGGGCATACGTCGACGTCGGGTACCCTGATTTCGATACGCGACCATCGAGCGGTGCGCGGAGCTGAGCGGGCGATGTGCACGTATGCCGCGTTGATCAAAAACATTATTTCTGTGGCACGTGAGTGGTTGGTTGTAGGCATACACTGTACCGCTGAATAGATAGAATGGAGTTGCTTGCCCTCCTTTTGCCGTCGCGAACGGAGCGAGGGCGTTAGGATCGTCATCCCTTGCGCCCACCTCCGCTGTTTATACTTGGTTAACAACTTCGACCCGGCAAGCCGAAGCCGTATCGAAGCATTAATAAATTTTGCCTGCGGATATTGGACACACAGATTTCGACCAAATTTAATTGCGGCACATATGCGACTGTAATTGACTTGCCTATGCGTCGCCACAAATCAATCGGTGTATGAACAACATGCTGGTAGAGAACCTGATTGGACGTAAGTACTATATACGAATATAGCAACTGTCGAGTCGATGACTCGTTTGTTCATCATCTTCGATCAAAAATCTTTCACACGATAAAGTTTGGCTTTTCGACCGTGAACACTTCTATTCGGATCCATCACCTGATGGCTTCAGAACAGAGCCCTCTGCTCGGTGAACACAGTGCTCTCCCCTCCAAGGATATCTACGATCGTTTCAGTCATGGACAAAAGCGAACTATCCTCGCCATTGTGTCCCTTACCGGACTCGTTCCCAGTGTGTCTTGTATTTCAATTTCCACTGATGCTCAGGTTTATTCAAGTGCACTTGCCGTCGAACAGTGCTTGTTGGTGGAAGTTTTGTCCCATCCATTCCACAGATCTCGAAAGACCTTGGTGAAACACCCGCAGCCGTGAGGTACGTCGCACTGCCTCCATCCTCTGGGTTGACGTGTCATATCGCATTCGTAGTCTGGGCGTAAGCTTGTCCGTGTTCTCGAGCTCCCTCAGTGTCATTTTTTGGTCTGCATATAGTTCCTACTGTAGGTCCCACAGCTTTCTACGCCCTTGGCCATCTTTGTTGGCTCACCTCGACATTCCATTAAGATGGCCGCCGAATAATATACATTTCTGGGACTCCCTTGATGATTCTCGCTAGTTTCGCTATCGTGGTCTGTCGAGATTTGAATAGCCTGCTCTTTTGGCGGTTCGTGCAGACGTTTGGTTGCTCTGCCAGTTTCGCTATCGGAGCTGCTGCGATCGGGGACATCTATAGACTGGAGGAACGTGGTACTGCCATGGGTAGTTTCTTTGGCGTGAGTCGTCCCTTTCTACGATCTGGCGATGATGTTCCTACTTTCGATCACTAGGCGTCGTTGTTTGGACTCGCAATTGCTCCACCTCTTGGAGGTATCTCGGTACCCCGCTGTCGCTGATAGATGCTGACTCACGCACGTTCATCTAGGTATCGTCGCTCAGTACCTGTCTTGGCGCGGTTTCCAAGCTGCGTTGGGTGTATTTGGCGGAATACAACTCTGGTTACTCGTCTTCTTCTTCCCTGAAACTGCTCACCCGGGGACACGCGGCATCGATAAAGCGCAGGGCCCCAAAAGGTTGTTCGTCTGGATTAACCCATTTCGCTGCATAACTTTACTGCGCAGTCCAAACATCATGGCCATCGTGCGCACGTTTATCACCTGATCACAATAATCTCACCGGTTCTTTTCTAGACGTTGGCAAACACGTTCGCGCTCATGACGGACTTTGGTGCGTGCCCGTACTTGGACTTGGACTAGTACTTATTAAGTCGTTCACAGTATTATTGATTCCTATCGCATATACCATCGTACGCACGCAAGAGATTTCGTACCGGTGCTCGTGTTGATATGACTGCAGGGTGCTAAATACGGTATCACAAGTGAAGGCATGATCGGTCTTCTCTGCCTCCCAAATGGTCTTGGCAATTTTGGTGTGCTCTCTTGGTTCAACAAGACATTCTATTTTGCTCACATACGCACCGGCAGTTGGTGCCCCACTGGCTGGGCGTGTCTCTGATAACGTTGTACGAAAGACAAAGGAGAAGCGCGACGGGGTATGGATTCCCGAAGATCGTCTCCGTGCAGTGTGGCTCGGGGGACTCGTACTGATACCCATTTCTGTCACGCTGACTGGCTTCACGGTGGCATATATCGACGGGACAGTCGGTCTCGTGATCTGCCTTGTCTGCCTGTTTTGCAACGGCATCGGAGTAAGTCGTCGGTTGATCGCCTCTAGGACTAAGATGAGAACATATCTGATAGGTTGACATGGTTCTCTCGCCGATTGGGGCGTATATGGTCGATGTCATGCCCTCTCGTAGTGCGGAAGTCATGGCTGCTACGGCGTGTGTTTTTTTCTTGCCCTAACGTGTACTCTCAAAGATTTATGGATATTCGTTTGATCAGGGCATTACGATCGACGATCGCCACGCCGGTCACTGCGCTACTCATACCTTCGGTCGAAACTATTGGTGTCGCCGCAACGAATAGCATCGCGGGTGTACTGGCCTTGATCGGATATGGGTATGTGTGTCCTCCGTCTTGCGTTCCGGGGCGTTCACGGAAGAGGCAGATTGATTTGGTTGACGATACGATACGGCAAACAGATGCGAGAGTTTGTCGACGTGGGATACCCCGATTTTGATGCACAGCGGTCTGTGCGGGATTAAACGCGGGACGAGGGTGGTAACGAGAAGATGACTTGGACGTCATGCAGTCATAGATTACTAGAGTGTGTGATGAATAGAACTGAACGCTTCGTTTAACCGTCACGGAGGCCGTTCGGGTTATCCCATGGATATGTATGGTTGAACATGATTAATCCAGATATGTTGTGTTATGTAACTAATATGGTGTGGTAAACGGCCTCAAGGCTTATAATGAATTACAGTAAAATGACCGTGACTAGATCACGGTTGCGAACTCAAGAGTTGCCACAAAGCCTTAATGCACTTGGTTGCGTAGGAAGTTGGCTTTCCATGTGAGTACTAGTCCAGTCAATGTTCTGTCCATCATTCCCATCATGATCATATTTTTTTCGCACGGTAACGTCTGGCTTCTTTCGGCTGCCAGCCTGGCACACCTGACACAGGTGAAAACATTTATTAATCGGAAGCCCCGTCAACTGAGCTCCCTGTGATGGTTTCAGAACAGAGCCCATTGCTGGGTGAACACAGTGCTCTCCCCTCCAAGGATATCTACGATCGTTTCAGTCATGGACAAAAGCGAACTATCCTTGCCATTTTGTCCCTTACCGGACTCGTTCCCAGTGTGTCCCGTGTTACAGTTTCTAATGGCGTCGGATTTATTCAGGTGCACCTGTGCCGTCGAACAGTGTTCGTCGGTGGCAGTTTTGTCCCATCCATACCGCAGATCTCGAAAGACCTTGGTGAAACACCCGCGGCCGTGAGGTATGTCTCAGTGCTCACTGCGTCCATCCTCCAGGTTGAGCTGTAATATTGCATTCGCAGTCTGGGTATAAGTTTGTCCGTGTTCTCGAGCTCCCTCAGTGTCATTTTTTGGTCTGCATACAGTTCCTACTGTAGGTCCTACAGCTTTCTGCGCGCCCCTGGTCATCTTTGTTGACTCATCTCAACATTTCATCAAGATGGCCGACGAATAATATACATTTCTGGAATGCCCTTGATGATTCTTGGTAGTTTCGCTGTCGTAACCTGTCGAGATTTGAATGGCCTGCTCTTTTGGCGATTCGTGCAGACGTTTGGTTGCTCTGCCAGTCTCGCTATCGGAGCTGCTGTAATCGGGGATATCTATAGATTGGAGGAACGCGGTACTGCCATGGGTAGTTTCTTTGGCGTGAGTCGTCCCTTTCTACGACCTGGCGATGATGTTCCCACTTTCGATCACTAGGCGTCGTTGTTTGGACTCGCAATCGCCCCACCTCTTGGAGGTATCCCGACGCCCTGCTGTCGCTGATGGATCCTGACCTACGCACGTCCATGTAGGTCTCGTCGCTCAGCACCTGTCTTGGCGCGGTTTCCAAGCTGCGTTGGGTGTATTTGGTGGAATACAACTCTGGTTGCTCGTCTTCTTCCTCCCTGAAACTGCTCACCCGGGAACGCGTGGTATCGATAAAGTGCAGGGACCCAAAAAACTGTTTGTCTGGATCAACCCATTCCGCTGTATGGCTTTCCTGCGTAGTCCCAACATCATGGCCATTGTGCGCACTTTATCTCCTGATCACAGTAATCTCACTAGTGGCCTTTTTTAGACCTTGGCAAGCACGTTTGCGCTCATGACGGACTTTGGTGCGTGCCCGTACTTGGACTTGGACTAGTACTTATTAAGTTGTTCACAGTATTATTGATTCCTATCGCATACACCATCGTACGCACGCAAGAGATTTCGTACCTGTGCTCGTGTTGACATGATCGCAGGGTGCTAAATACGGAATCACAAGTGAAGGCATGATCGGTCTTCTCTGCCTCCCAAATGGTCTTGGCAATTTTGGTGTGCTCTCTTGGTTCAGCAATACATCCTATCTTGCTCACATACGACTGGCAGTTGGTGCCTCACTGGCTGGGCGTGTCTCTGACAGCGTTGTGCGAAAGACAAAGGAGAAGCGCGACGGGGTATGGATTCCCGAAGATCGTCTCCGTGCAGTGTGGCTCGGGGGACTCGTACTGATACCTATTTCTGTCACGCTGACTGGCTTCACGGTGGCATATATAGACGGGACGGTCGGTCTCGTGATCTGCCTCGTTTGCCTGTTTTGCAACGGTATCGGTGTAAGCCGTCGCTCGATCGCCTCTAGGACGAAGTTGAGAACATATCTGATAGGTTGACATGGTTCTCTCACCGGCCGGGGCGTACATGGTCGATGTCATGCCCTCTCGTAGTGCGGAAGTCATGGCTGCTATGGCGTGCGCCTTTTTCCTGTCCCAAACGTGTACTCTCACAGATTCATGGACGTTCATCTAACTAGGTCATTACGATCTGTGATCGTCACGCTGGTCACTGCGCTACTCATACCTTCGGTCGAAACGATTGGTGTCGCCGCAACCGACGGCATCGCGGGGGTATTGGCCTTGATCGGATATGGGTATGTATGTCGTCTGTCTTGCGTTGCGGGCGTTCACGCAAGAGGCAGATTGGTTTGGTTGACGATACGATACGGCAAACAGATGCGAGAGTTTGTCGATGTGGGGTACCCCGATTTTGATGCACAGCGGTCTGTGCGGAATTGAACGCGAGACGAAGGGTGGTAACGAAAAGACGACTTGGACGTCATCATCTGCGCTGCAGTCATAGATTAGTAGAGAAATCAAAATAATTTGTCATTACCCCTAACCCTACTATGCATACTAGGGTGACTTCCTGGCAAGTAAACTAGAAATAGGGTTCTCTTTATAGTACTGTCTATCACCGCACGGTACATTGTATCTTGCATCATTATGGCTTCGGAAGAAAGCCCGTTGCTGGGACTTCCATGTACTTTCCCCACCGAGGATGTCTACGCCCGCTTCAGCAATAGGCGAAAAGGAGTCATCCTTGCTATCGTGTCGCTTACAGGACTCGTTCCCAGTATGACTTGCATTTCAATTCTGTTCGTCGTTCATGACCGTGACGTCGACCAGTGCTCGCCAATGCATGCTTTGTGCCATCGATACCCCAAATTTCTAAAGACCTTGATGAATCGCCTGCAGCCGTGAGGCATGTCTCGCCACGCATCTTCCTTGTTCGGGTCGTAATTTTGCGTTTGCAGTTTGGCCATAAGCCTTGCCGTGCTTGCGAGTTCGCTCAGCGTCATATTCTGGTCTCCGTACAGCTCCTTTTGTAAGTCTCTGCCGCATCTCGGACAAATCTCGTGGGCTCATCGCGTGGTGAGATGGTCGACGCACGATATACGTCTGTGCGACGCCCTTTACGATTCTCGGCAGCGTCGCTACCGCGGCTTCCCCAAACCTCCGTGATCTGCTGGTTGGGCGATTCGTCCAAATGTTTGGCTCTTTTGGCTGCATCGTGTTCGGAGCCGCTGCCATCGGCGATATCTACAGACTGGAGGAACGCGGTACGGCCATGGGTATATTTTGGGGGGTAAGTCACCCCGTCCTGCCGCCGTTGGTGGTGATCCCACTGTAATATCACTCAGATCTCGTTAGCGGGACTTGCCATCGCTCCGCCTCTTGCGGGTACGTTGGCACCTTAAGGCTGCAGATAGAATGCTGATGCTCCCATGGCCATGCAGGTATAGTGGCCCAGTGCTGGTCTTGGCGTGCTTTCCAGGTTGGGCTGAGCGTGTTGAGCGTGATACAATTCTTCCTGCTCGTTTTTTTCTTTCCCGAAACTGCTCACCCGGGTACGCGTGGTATCGATAAAATAGAGGGTTCGGCCCGGGGAAACTACTTCGTTTGGATCAACCCGTTTCGTTGTCTGGCGTTCCTTCGGAGTCCGAACATTATGGCTATGGTACGTGTTTCTTCCGACCAGATCATTGTCGTCTGATCGCTCGACGCCAGGCGTTGGTGGATACCTTTACATTGCTAACGGATTACGGTGCGTCTTGTGATAGTCGGAAGGCCCTTACCAATGTCTTGGCTCTCACAGTATTACTCGTACCTATCGCATACACCGTCGTACGCATAGAAAAACTGTATGTTTATGTCTCGCACTGACCACTAACAGGGAACCAAATATGGAATTACGAGTGAAGCATTGATCGGTCTCCTCTGCCTCCCGAGCGGTATCGGTGACTTGCGTACGTCTCTTTGATGTGTGTCAATAACCTCTTCTGTCTAACGAGTGCAGTTGGATCCCCGATTGGGGGATACCTGTCCGATAGGGTTGTCCAAAAGACTAAGGCGGAGCGCGCGTGGGTACCAGAAGATCGCCTTCGCGCGGTGTGGCTCGGAGGACTCGTTCTCGTGCCCATTTCTGTCACGCTAGCGGGCTTTACGACGGCATATGTCGATGGGACGGTCGGTCTCGTGATCTGCCTCGTCTTTTTGTTTTGTAATGGTGTCGGAGTGAGTTGTCTCTGGAACCAAAGGATGCCGTGACAATTCCTCCGATAGGTGTATATAGTTCTGTCGCCGATCGGGGCGTATGTTGTGGATATTATGCCCTCTCGGAGTGCCGAGGTTATGGGAGCCACTTCGTACGTCCTCTTCCCTACGTTCTGGAGTCAGCGTCGGTTAATCTATATTAGGGCGTTCCGATCGCTACTCATTGCGCCCCTCTCGGCGCTGGTTATACCATCTATCGAAACGATGGGTGTTGCGGCGACGAACGGTATCGCGGGTCTCTTGGTCCTGATTGGATATGGGTCCGTGTCTCGTGTCTCGTGTCTCGTTGGATTTGGGAGCTGACGTGCGCGGTAGACTGACATGGTTGACGATACGCTATGGCAAGCAGATGCGTGCGTATGTCGACGTGGGATACCCTGATTTCGATGCTTGACCGATGGGTGCTCTGGATAGAATGCTTGGATATTTTGCTTGATCTAGAGGATGTTTCGTTGGATATCAACCTGGTATTTAATGGTGGAGACCCTTCTTGGAATTGTAAGGCTTAGCTAAGCAAGAATCTGTGCTCTTGCCACCGACGCCACTTACTCAGTGCTGTCAGTGCCAAGAGGGTCAAGTAATTTGCTGCGCAAGTTCAGCATGTAACAGCACGTTTGTTTCATGCACGTTCTAGCGAAGCTCAACCCGGTTCAAAGCATGGCGAACATCCTAGATCACATTCATTCACGCACGTCTACTAATGGGTCTATGCAGGCGGTCCAGGAGCGCCTTGGAGTGGAAACGAAGTATGTCGATCTGACCATCCAGGTGTGTCGTTTCGTCTCATACTTCGGGCTGGACCTTAGGCACTAGATAGTTTATTGGTGCATCGAATCTGCCCAGGATGGAGGTCATCGGGACCACGAACCCGTTCTTCCGTGCCAGCTTGGACCAGAAAGTATCGTACGCGCATGTATCGCCTTTGCTTTCTGAGGAACCGTTCGAATCTGAATACTGCTCTAGATCGTCGGTGAAATGGAATGCGTTGTCGCCGGTATGGAATGAAGTGTGGCAGGTCAAGAACGTGCCCACGACGGCGATGCTCTCCGGTGTCGTACGAGACAAGGACCACGCGGTGCTCATGGACAATTACATTGGAAAGTTTGAGACGACGATATACCCTGGAACCAAGGAAGCTGAGATCCATGCACCCATGCATATTCACGCCAGAGGCACGTTTTGGCTCAAGGTAACGCGCGATGCTGTTATTCGGGAAGCGGGACTGACGTGACTGCGCCTTCCAGATTACTTCGTCACCATCTCACGACGATCCAGTGTTGTTTCCGTACTCGTTTGATGGGCCCGTGCATTACTCGCGGCACAGCTCGCCAACGGTGGGTGCATTGACGAAGCTGAGGGACACACGGCTGTACTCGACGTGGAAGGTATATATCAAAGGTGTTACGCAAGTTTTCGGGGATCAGGTGCAGCATTGGAACTGCAACTACAGGGCTGCACAAGCCATTTTTCAAGGTCCGACGTCTATCGCGCTGCGGACTGGGATTCAGGCAGGTCATCGCTTGCTGTACGCGAGGTCTGTGTCGAATGAATTTGGCGTTATCACATCATCCGAGGACGTGTTCAGCCTGTTTCGGGGCGGCGTGCATCGTTCGTCGATTGATGGCACGGTCTCGTACGCGCACCGGATCAAGCCTGCAGTGTACACGTATATCATTTCGACGGACGACGATTCGCTCCGGTTTTCGGAGACGGGCGCGGCGTTCTTTGTCGACTTCGTGTCCAAACACGCGTTGCACAGCAACTGTGCGAAAGCGGTGCGGTACAGCGGCGAATTTCATCCACGGCCCGTTGGGGGATGGGCGCGTTTTTCGGACGGGCTGGAGGACGGGGAGGTGGAGTGGGAAATCGTGGTGGACAACAACTCTGGGACGTACTCGCCTGATCCGGCGTTGTTGCCCAAAGTGAAGGAGATTATCGAGATGAATTTCTCGGGATTTGCGGTGGTTGCGTTGCGACAAGATGATCCGGCGCTGAAAGCGAGTACGGACGCGTGCAGGGCGTACGCGGTGAGCAAGCGGGGGGTGACGGAGAACGAGCTGCAGCCTCATGTCGCCGAGGGGGAGGAGACGTTGATGTGGAGGGCTGCGGCGCTATCACCAGACGAGAGTTAGTATGTAGACTATTATGTAGCGTTAGTACTCCATAGTGATGTACATACTGTTGTAATGGGAATACGACGGGCAACACCCGACACGTTTTCTCAGCCACCGAACAACACGAGGCCCCAACGTCCCTCGAACGACCCAAACGTCGTTCTCCACCCATTTCCTTGTCTTTTAACCACTCCGATGTGTACTCGGTATTGATGTCTGATCAGTGTGCGTTTCCCAGTTCGTATCCCTCTCAAAGACCGTAACAAACCCTTGTTTCTTTTTTTTCTTTTCTTTTTTCCGACGCCGCCTTCTTCTTCTTTCCAGGTCTTGAATATCGGTGGAACAATCGTATACCATGGAAACTTTCTCTGCAGATACCCTTTTGTCTACGCCCCATCCTTCTCGGAACGGGCCTTGGTTCCCTCTTCTGCGTCCTGCATTGACGAGGGCCGCCCTGCCCTCTTCGTGGCACCCTGCGGGCGATTCTCCTGATCCTGCCTTTATCGCTCCGTGTCCTCCCCCAGATTACGCCCATATCAATTTTGCCCGCAACCACGCCCTTGACAGTCGTCACTCCCATTTCCTGTACGTCGATTCTGACCCTGTATACTTGTCTCCACCGTCTACCGCGTCCACCTCAAAAGCCGCTATTCCACTCCCAGAAGAGGCCGACGAGTTTGTCCCGTTGTACTCTACTCATCTCGCGGGCGTGCTCGACTCGCCACCGGTCATGCGGCGCGCGGACTTGGCTTCACAAAAGCCGCTCACCCCGCCGCCAACGATGCCCCATCCTACGCTCAATTTGCCCGACGCTGACTTGGAGTCACCCTCCGATGATCTGGAGGTCGAGGAAATTGAGGCGGAATGCGACATCGATGAGTCCTACCCCGGCCCTCCAGAGTGCGCGTCCCCTCATCCCGTCCATTTTGGTCTTCCTCTCTCCCCCCTCTCCCCGAGTTGGTATCCTTCGTACGCGCCGGCCCTTTCCATAGCATCCACGCAGGATTTTCCAGAAGCGGACCACCCGAACGCGCTCTTTTCTCCCTGTGACGCCACAGCGCCACTCGCACTGGATTATTGCCACCCTTCACAATGTTCACCTAATAAACCGTGCTCACTGCTCGATGTCGATGTCGATGTCGATGCGCCTCGCCCGCTCTTGGCTCCGATAAGTATACCGTGGGCGTCCAGCGACCCATCAGAGTCGGATCCAGAACCGCCATCCTCGTCTTCATCTGGTTCGTCGTCGTCGTCGTCGACTGAATACGATGAGCTCCCTCTACCTAGTTCACCACTAATATCAGGACTTGATCTCCCAGATCTTGAGGACGATGCTCTCCCCAAGATTGTGCCCTCCTCCCCCAGTCGACGATCTTGTTCATGTCTACCCGATTCCGATATCGAGATGGCCGACTCGACGGGCGATAGAGTGATTGCGTTGCCTGGTCAACAATTGCTGTCCCTTCCTGGAGCGGAGACGGACGACGAGCTCATACCAAGAATCACAACCCCATCACATTCTTTTCCATCGACTCCCACGCAACCGCTTCTTTTTATTGACGACCCACGAGATGTACCATTACCCCGTTCTCCGTCTCCCGAGGATTTTGATCTGCTCCTCTCGCCAGAGGACATTACGGACCCGGAATTGGCCAAGTTGTTCGACCTGCGGAAGAGGTCCATCGCTGCTGAGCGTGCCGCCAGACGGTTGGAAGCGCTCACTGAAGATGCTGACCTGTTCACACGGGCCGAAGCTCGGAAAATACGCAAGCGAGAGCGAGAGCGAAGCAAAGAAGTCGGGGCCCTTCTTCGGCTCAAGCTGGGCGACAAGGTGGAGATGTGCCCGCAGGAGCAGAGCCCCGAGTACGATCCACAAAACGGTGCACGTCGTCGAGGCGTTATGAGCAGCGTGTCACAGCTTGTGGCTCAGATGGTGTTTCGCAGGAGCGAGACTTGCCGGCCGCTGGCCAAGCGGAAGACGGCCAACGGTGCTCGCGAATACATCCGATCCGCGTTATCCGATGGTGTCACTGCGAGCGACGGCGTTGTCTGACCTGCATGCATTATTTCTCTGCGCTATCTGCTGTGAGGTATGTGCATTCATATTTATCCAAAAGGACTGGACTGAAGAGTTTGCTGCGTTGCTTTTCCGCTACCATTTTATGCTATTCGTCTCCCTTGTTAATCACCCAGATTTCAAGTTTCGAACGTGATGTACGCTCGTGTGTATTCGAGAACGCTATGCTTTTCCTTCTCTATGCTTGTAGCTTGTAGTGTTCGGCACACGCTTGCGTTGGGTTTATTCGCCTCGGTCGCTTGCTTTTGCATGCTAACTTTCTCTATCGTTGCTTCATCATATCAACCACACTTATCTCTTTCTGTGTTTTTTTTTTCCACAAACAAGTGTTGCTTTTTTGGTGCGTGCATGTGTTTTTTCTCATGAAGAAAAAGAAGAAAGGCAATATGGAATAGGAAGCCCGAAACGCAGGATCCAACATACTCTTTTTTTTCACCTTTTTTTTTTCTTTTCCTTGTACGACGCCGTAGCATGCCACGAAAGAAAATGTCTAATACAGTTATCTATTCTTTTTTCATCTGTGCGAGGCGATGCGTTTCCTCGGCTGTGCGATTTGATGCGCAGCAACGCCGAGACGCTAAACGTTGCATATGGATTTCGAAACCCCGGCACGTTTTTGGAATCGGAAAAGATGTGATGGCGTGATGCGGTCGAACGCGTATCAGTCGATAGATCGTGATCAAACTTTTTTTTTTTTCTTCTTTCTCGTGTCGGCGGGGGGTCGGAACCAAAAAGGACGTGGGGGCCCAACGGTTCGCATGTTGAAACAGGTACGTGCGTGCGTCGTGAGAGATCGAGCTGGGACGACGATCAGGGCTGGTGTCGCGTCGGGCCGCGGGCGTGATCGCATGTTGTGGTTCAAGGACATGCGCATGGAGTATCACAAGCGGACGTGTGGACGACCGCGGTGCTATCGTGGGGACGGACCGCCTTAAAGCGAGAAAAAAAAAAAACGCAGACAAGAAGCCGTGTAAAGGGGTTGGACGTCGGTGACACGGATAGGAACATACATATACATGCTCGGCTCGGAGGGCCGCTCCGATGCCTACGGGCACCCGGGTAACGGGCCTGGAACGCGTCGCGTGCGGCTGGGGGACCGGTGAGGCTTTGTTTGTGCCCGCGCAAGGGCCGCGACGCGCCGTGTCGCTAGTCACTTCTATGCGTGCGGTTGCGGAGGACTCGTTGGACGTTTGCGTGTCCAAGGGCGACGATGTCATGAACGTTGACGCGTTCAAGTCCATCGCACTCGACCCGTCCGTGTCATCGGACGCATCGATATGCCATGGCAAAGAATAGCTCCGAGTGGAATTAGTAGCGGGACCGATCGTGCTGGCCTACTCATCATGAATGTATAAAGGTTGCTACGGACACGCTTATGTAAATGCATTAAAGATTTCTTTTTTATTTATTTATATACCGTAACACAGCACGACGCGTTCGTCTTTCGACGGGCATGTACTTTGTCAAACTGGAGGCGCATCCCAGATGTTCTACCCCCATGACCTGATGACTATGTGCCCATGATGTTCGAGTCCGGGTGAGCACTGCCTTCGTCCACGCTGGTACTACCGCTCCCAGACCAGCGCAGAGTCGTGCTCTATGACTATTATGGGCGCCAGCATCCCGCTGCACAGCGTCCCGCGGCACGCTTAGGTATACGCGATTAGTGAGCCGGCCGCACTCGGTTTGGGTGGCAAGACTGGCACAACGCTTGGCACGACGCGACGCCCCCGGTCTCTCCAACCCGGACGGCGCAATCTCACCACCATCCAAGGTAACGCCAGGTCTGGCACCTGCCCACTTCGAGGTCACCTCCTGCGCCGATACGTATACGCTATCAGGATGCGGCGACCGCTATCGAGGTATACGACGTCGTCCCGTGGAGGATCTCCACTCCACCGTGCCAAAAAATCGTCCAGCGCCTGGTTGAGAGAGAGCAAGGAAATACGGGTACGATCGTTGGCGCCCACTATCGAGGCGAAGGGTTGTTATCGTAAAAGGTAGTCCCGCTGCTGCGGCGCGACGGCTCCACCGTTATCAGCGTATGATGCCAATGCGCGCGTGATCGCTTCGTCGACGAGATGGGTCGGGCTGTTTCCGAACGTGGACGCTATCTGGCGAGCACTTTCTGATCATGCCATCCTTGGGTACGAGGCCAGATGTCCCTCCTCGACACTGCCCGGTAGGCACGTGGTGTGCGACTGCATCAAAGATCTAAATAAAACGGTGGGAGGTCCGCGATGGAAGAAGGTACACGAAAAGGAACGTTATCAGAGTTTACGGACGGAGACAACCGTTATTAATGCCCGTCGGTGGATCGGGCTGCGGTGTTTAATCAAGGGGCTTCCGAAGGTCTGGGCACTCCAATCTTGCCCAATTTAGCGGACTTGGCTCGAGTTAACGGTCGTGAGGGCGTTCAAGAGGCTATTGTACAGGACGACAATTAGAAGAGTAAGTGGAGAACAACAAGATTCGAACACGAGGCAGTGAAGAATTTGGTCATTGTAACCAAAGTAGCAACTTGGTTGTGCTGTGGGAGTGCAGTTGTCAGCTTGTTCCGTTTCAGAATTTTATCTCGGCTGTGGTTTCGTTATAAACGGTGCGCTTGTTCGCGTTCCCTTCTCCATCCTTTCGTCGAGCTTCATTTTTTTTTTTATTGCCATGCAGTCCGCCCCCATACACGCCGTTCACACCATCCATGGCACCTTCTCTGGCATCTCTGCTCATCATAGATTCCCCGATCCATACGCCAGTGTCGTAACGGATTTGCCCGAGAGACAACCACCGGGACTGGCCAAGACTGCATGGCGTGTCGTTCCCGTGTGTATCCCCCCTAGCTGCAGGCGGCTATCCCCCCCCGTCGACGCCCGTCGACCATTCTCCCCGCCGCCGCGCGCGATGACCCCCCATCCCGTTCATTTCCCACAAGACGACCCGTTCGACGACTGCCATGCACTGCCCGTATCCACCGTGCACGACGATCAGCTCGTGCCGTACCAGCGCACCCGTCTGGCGTCGCAGTCGACCACCGTGAAGATGCCGCGACCATCGTATCTGGAGGCGCTGATGCGGCAGCGGACGGCGCAGCGACTCGCGCAGGATCGCGAGGCGCGGTGCAAGGCCGTCGCGGGGATCTTGTTGAACAGGGTGCATGCGGTAGGGAAGCCGATGCGGCGCGCACCACCGAACCTGGAGATGCCGCGCACGTACAAGCGCAGTCGGTTGTCGACCATGGTCACCGTGGACGATCTATGAGGTCGGTTTCTGTGTTGTCGTCGTCGCGATCCGTTCTAAAATGTGTTGCAGACATGATTCGTGTTGACCGCGAGTGTGTTTTGTGTCGTGTATGTTGTTTTTGGTGTACTAGGACGTGTATGGGACGCTCCTTTTTGATTAGAAACATCTTAATCGTGTATATCAACTGGGAATGCAAGAAAAAAAAAACGTTATGGTGTGATCTTGGTTACTCCTTTTGGACAGAACCAATCAGGGAGGTGATTGCACACTGCCTCACCCGGTGTCCTCCAGGCTGATGTAGCGATGTTGGGTTCGCTAGAACGTCGCCTTTCAGTCCGATTCACCCATCCTGACGTCCACAGCACCCATCTGACCATGGCCGTACGCAAAACAGCGACCTGCGCGCAACAGGCGCCCACCGTGGCAGAATCCGAAACTTCTCTCGGCTCAAGTCTCCCAGCTTGCGTTGTCCGTGTCGTCGTATCCCCATTTTTTTTAATCGCGCCGTCCCACCGCCCATCTCCCCCCCCTCCCCGTTTCGTCTCTCCACGATGAACTTTTCATTGGCACAGGACAGCCCGTTTAACACCGTGCTCGTATCCCCAGAGGGCCGTGTCCTTTATCGGATCGAGACCCCGAGCTTTCCCAGCACGACGACGACGACGGTCAAGCGCGTGAGCACGGACGGCCTCAGCGAATCCGAGGTCGGACGGGTCGTCTGGCAGTCCGGCCGGCCCAACACCGTCGTCGTGCACGGGCACGAGCTCTTCGTGAACCGCAGCAAATTCTTCAGTTCGTGCGTGACGCTCCTTTTTTCTCTCTCTCTTTTTTATTTATTTAACTTGACCCTGGACGCGATCGTCTTCATTAACCCAACCCCGCCACTCTCTCTTCGTTCGAAATGATGATAAATGACGGGAAAATGGAATCCAGGTCGAGAACGTTTACGGCGCTCAACGGACAATCCTACAAATGGTCGTTCGAGAACGAGACGTCGTTGGTACGTCGGATTCGCCTTCCTTCCGCCCCCTCCACCCTTTTTTATTTATTTTTTTGATCTTCCTTTTTACATATCCCCATCCCGATGTTCTCGCACGCATGTCGTTTTTGGGAATACATGTATTGATGGAACGGTGACAGATGGCCAGCAACGATAGCAGACAAGCACCCGCCGCGACCTATTTGCCCTCGACAGGCCTCAATCCGGGGCTGATCCACATCACGCCACACGGGTTGACCATCACCGGCGACGTCCTCGTCACCTTTGTCTGCGTCGAAGGCGAACGTCGGAACGCACAGCGACGGAAGACGTAGGGAAAGTGGGGGAGGTGGGACGTGTGGTCGTGACATGTTCCTTGTTCTCTCTCCGCTCTTGCTCTGTTTTTTTTTTGGATTGCCCCTTGCTTCGCGCTTCGTACTTCGTACCTCGTGCTTCGTGCTTCTCGTTCCCACCCGTTGTTGTCGCCTTGTATTTCTATCCTAGTCATACCCCACTTATCCCCACGTCCAACGCGTTTTCTTTCTTTTCTGTTCTTTTGTTCCTTTTTGTTTTGTTTACTCTTCGTCCGGTACCCATGTCCGTGGACAAAAAGATCACCATCACAAAACACACGCTTGGATTTGTGTGGGCGCCAAGGTGTCAGCGTCGCGACGCGTCGACTTGGCAGACCAACTCAAAACGTGTTGAAGCTTGCGTCGGGACTGGCCGCAAGGAGACCCATAAGGAGCTTGGTCGGGGCTCGTCATACCACCTCGGTTTCAACGGCCGACGAAAACAAAAAAACCGCAGCATGTATTCATCCGCGTCAACAATCGTCTACAGGGGATCGGAGGGCGGTCCTTATGACGCCCGCCCGTTCGTATCGGTGCTCTTAAAAAAATCGTTCCTTATAGGTGGTGCTCCACGCACGGTCGTCCTCGTTATCGAGGACGTCGATCTAAATCTGCCGTCCTTCACGTCGCCCCCGTGCGACCGCGCTCGAGATCCGGACCCACCGCCCCATCGACGGACCGGGACGACGGTCGGGGTTGTTCACCCTCAACGTCTTCTTCAGAAGCGTCGTCATCCGAACGGACCTCGGACGCCGTCGCCGTCGCCGTCTCTGACTCGCCACCCCCCTTCCGCCGATCGCTATACTCGAGCGTCTTTTCCGGAATCTACGACACACGTCGGTCAAATCGCGGGCTACACGCGCGACACACCACCACGCACCGGCAGTCGAACGATGTACGCCAACAGCGTCGAACACGCCGCGAGGAAAAACACAGCGCGGAGGGAGACGGCGTACGAATCCCGCGCGGCGCGCTGCAGTTCGGGCCCGAGACGCGCCACGAGCGTCGTCGAGTGTCGAATGGCGCTGATCACCTAGCGTCGCCGCGCGTGAACAGAGAGGCTCAAACGAGAAGACGGGGGACGACCCCACGCACCTCCTCCGCATCAGGCCCGTGGATCCGTGTATGCAGTTCTGCATTGAGCTTGGATTGGAACAGCGCAGACGAGACGGCCACACCGCACACTTGGCCTAGACACAGACCCTGTCAGCAGCGTCGCTCACAGCTATGGATCACAAATACCGACCGAGCCCGCGGAAAACCTGTCCGAACCCTGTGCCAACAGCCATCGCACCCTCTATTCATCATCGTCAGCCACATGTGATCGTGAAGCATTCGTTACCCCCCTAAACGCACCGGGTAAATGCGCTAACGAGGCAACTGACGGTGGCGGTGAAGGTTGATCAGCCTTCTATCAACAAGTTGGCGCGCACATACTTAGCATCGTTTGCAATACCACAGCGTTGCCAAAGCCCAACGGAATCTTGTCGTCGCCTAGTCAGCGTGATGCAACCTAGATGACGACGATGGGAAAAAAAAAATGCGCACGATGCTAAACCACGTTTGCAGTGGACCCGAGTTTTCGTGTATGAGCGTAATCAGAACGATGCCTATGAATGGGAAAAAGCCGAAAACGAGGTTGATCATCTTGTATTTTCCCGTGCGGTGCATCATCCATCTATGGAACCAGTCAGCGCTCGCCGATTACAGCAGGCGCAGAACGAAAATCCCTCACCCCGCGAATAGCGAGCCGATCGACATGGAGATACTATTCGGGAGTAGATGCAGGCCTTTCGTCGTCGGATCAAGGTTGCGACGGGACATCCCAACAGACACCTCTTACCTGCTATGGACGCATTCGTCAAGGCTACCGTTTGGAACCACGTTGGATAGAAATACATGACTGAAAAGTTACAAAGGGAAACGAGGAAATTGCTCATCCCCACCAGGACGAGGACACGATGCTTTAACAGATACGGCGCAAGAACAGGTTCTGGGGCAACCAGCAACTCCACGAGTACGAATGCGATGAAAAATGCACCGGCCAAGGCCAACGGAATAGTTACCCAGGGGTCATTCCACTATGGAAACGTCAGACACTGAAAAAGGAAGGCGAAAAGTCATTACCGTGTAGTCTTCATTGAACTTCATACTCAGGAACATCAGGAAAGCTCCCACCTGCACGATCAGGCATGTCCAAAAAATTCTGCTTAGCGAGAGATATACCACGCACAGCCACCAGGAGTGTGAAGCTCCCACCCCAGTCTATCCTCTTCAATACGTCCTTGGTGCTCTTAGCCTTTCCCTGCAGAGATATGAGGGTGCTTCCACACTCAGGTTGTGACGTTCCACTTACGGGGGTTACGTATTGTAGGTTATATGTGGTTAAAATGAGTGATAATGCAAAAAGGGGTAGCTGCATGATAAACGCCCATCGCCATCCAAACCTTTTGAAACGAGATAAATTAACGGTGCGGCGAGATGGGGAAAGATGGTTGTTACCAATCACTCACAAGACCCCCAAGGGGTCCTCCGAGTCCCATACCGAGCTAAAATAATTGAACACCACCACACGATAACCAAAGATGGGAAACATACACCATTGAATAGGGCGGAAACCCCTTGTGCCAAGCCCCTGGACTGAGTCATGTTATTGATTATCACAGCGTAATAATTGAACACGAAAACGGACGCGCAAACTGTACAAGTCGCTGATAACGATCCTGTTTGTGATCGGCATCTCAAAAGATTAGATTGACACCGTACGGAAATCTAGAGTGCGACTCACGTAGAGGTCGTTTGAATGCCTCCGCCGCCCATTCCCGATAGCTGCCGAATGTCATCATCTAACGAGTCAAACGTGATACGGTTCACGAAAGCGTACAAATCTAGCCAGAATAAGCATTTGCATGTTTCCTGAAAATCCACATGCAGCGGTGCCTAACGCCGCGGCAACCACTGCCGTTTGGTTGGCAGCTCTCCGTCCCAGGACATCGCACAAGCGTCCGTAAAGCGGCGTAAATGTGCAAACAGCCAACAAGTATCTGGGAGAAACGCGGGAGATCAGTTGAGATCGCATTGGAGGATTCCATAAGAACTTACGAGGTTCCCAACCAGCTTGCTTCATTCGACCTCTCGAACTCCGATGAGATGGATGGAAGTACTGCGCCGCAAGCGATCAATTATGGATGAATTGGAGACGATATTTGAAAAACGCATACATGTTGCCACTAGCGTGGCTGCAGGACGTATTCATTAGACAATTTCCACACCAACTGAATATTACCTACTGTTTAGCGACTGTCAAATGAGGGGTTATCAGCGAAAAAAAAAAAGTTCTTCATATGTCTCCAGGAGAAACACGGACTGAAAGAAACGTGGCTGACCAAAGGCCAGCAAGGATTGCATAACGTGTCGAACGTGAGATCTCGAGCGGTCCAACAGGCAAGTTCCGTTGTTTGTTGTCCTGGTCGTCGGCTGAGGCGGTATTCGCGCCAGATAGTAGTGGAGACCGCTCCGTCGCCATTTCACGCTGGAGGTTACCAGTTAAGCCTGTGATCGCTATATAAAGGGTGTGGGGACCGGGAACATCGGAGGGGGATACTTTAAGCGAGACTGCAATGTAATCGGGATTATCGGCTTCGCGGTCCGGGTCGGCTCGGAATCTTATTGGAGGCATTGAAACGCCAAAGCTCGGCACACACGGTCCCGAGCTCCGATGATGTATCTAAGCCCATCCGCTGGCATGCCCTGGCCGTTGGTAGCCCGTAGCCAGCCGTTGTGCTTCCTCAATATAAGTGAGCCGGATTATCCGACGCGACCGCTGCTCGGTTCTCGGTGGAGTCATTGCTTTTATGGCAAGCGACAAAGGCAAAAGAAAAAAAGTTGCCACATCGTATTCGGATCCCTTTTCAACATGGGTCTCGATCGAGGAACCTCGTGTGTATGCAGGATATAATCGCCGCATGTTCTCGACAGCCAAGCTCGACGTCGCCGATCACTAATGGGTAAAAGGAGAAGATGGCCGGATCTATACTCGATTCAGCCATTCCAAGTGACCCTGACATCCGACGGGAAGATGTGAGAGCGCTCGAGTGCACTCCACACGAACGGTTTTGTCATACATCCTACTTTGACCCACGCACCCTCCTGGTCGATGTCAGTTACAACGCCACCCCTTTGGACTTTACGACGGAGCAATTTCCGCACCGTGCGTCACACCACCAAAGGATTTTTTTTTTTTTTTCATGTTAGCCAACTTGAAGAAGTGGCGTTGAAACACCAGGAACTCCCCGATTGTCGTGGACCAGTGACCAACCAGAGATTAGCACGGAGGCGAATTCGGGCAGATCGATGGATTTGGTCAGTGGCAATTCCCGTGAGCACCCTCGGCGAGTTCCTGCATTTCCCCTGAATCGGGGTCCCCATTCAGAAAAAATCCCCAGAGCGCCCAGGGTACTATGCTAGGCCTCAACATAACTCTATGTACATAGACTCTGATTCAAAATGTCGCCCAACCACACAAAGCCTGATGATGCAATACAGCCATGCGGGGATACTTCTGGAGGAACATCGCTGATAACGTTTCGTTGGCGATATGACATGAGCCAAAAAGGCACCCGTTGGCAAGTCTTGGCTCCATTCCGAGAATGACGGGTCTAAAGAAAAGAAACTATTTCACACCTGTGCACGCCCTTCCCGCGTTCCTTGCATCAGTGATAATATGTCACTTCATAGATAGCCTGGCGTTGTCATTGCGCTTAAAAAGCATCACATTCGTGAACAGATGCCACAAAACATCAATGTCTGGTCTCAAGCAGGAGATGGTGAGAAGACGGCCATGCCGTATGTTTCTAATACAAGCTATATCGATTTTCGCATTTGGTATTCATTGTATGCCAGGACCACACGTCCGGTCCGTTCTTGAATCTATAACGACAGTGAATGACACTACCGCAACCTTTTTTTGCACGACAGCTCGCAGCAGGGCTGCGAAAGCTTGACGTTGTCGTGGTATGCTTGCTGTCGGCCTGCCCACTCCGCGGTACCGGTTCCGTGGTCAGGCACGTCGCGCACCGCGGCATTCTATAACGACAAAGTTATCTGCTGTAACGCATGACCCACAAGGTAACATGGACCTGAATGACTGATCTCACTGATCAGCTAAGCGAATACACCTGCATCATGCTGTGGGCGTTCACGTACCAATAGCAGTCACTACCGTGGGCTTGACCTGTGTCACAGCTGCCACGTAGTATGTAAATAAACAGAGTTTCAGAACCTTGTATGAACGGAAGATGACGCCAAAGAGTCCCTTTCCCTTCCCCTCCGCTTTGTTTTTTTCTTTTCGGTGACCTACAACGTCACTTGTGCAACGTTGGTGGTCGCAGGAAGGAAAGAGAACGTACCTTGGGAAGGAACCCCCCCCCCCTTCCACACCAAATTCATACGGACGTCAGGGTCCATGCCATTGCTCCACTATGTTCCTTGCCCTCCCCCCTGGGCTACCACCATCCACATGGATGGTCGCCACAGTCACGTTGGCAGCACAAAAAAAACGACAAGGCAAAAGTCTTTTCAGGCCCTTCCCTTGTTGTCATAGTGGAGCACTTTCGTGAAGCTTGGCAAGCATTCAATGTGCGCTCGTCCGTATCCACATGCGAGAAAAAAAAACTTGTGTACTTTGTGCCCACGATGAGGGCCATTTGCAGTACACACCCTGATTGATGGACTGACGGCTCCCGGAACTTGGAAGCCGCGTGTCACGCATCACGGTGGGCGTACCGAGAATGTACTAGAACTGCCACACGCAAGTATTGGAAATTTGAATTGATGGTACTACATCCGGGCCGCGAGAAGACCGAGCATGGCCCTGCGGACGTTCGCTTTGCGGGAAAATGTTTCCAGAGTCTAGACTGGAGAATCCAACCCGGCTATCGGCACAGAACGGGGGGAGCGAATTCGACAGTTTTTTTTTTCTTGCTCGACCACGAATGGCGTAAATGGCATATCGATACGGAATCGTAGCTCCACGGAGTTGTTGGAAGTTGGCTAAATGTCGTCGACGCCATGATTTTATGGGGCGTTGCTGATGTGACTGGCAGGCATAATTATGGAAACTCTTCAGCTGGCAATGGTGATGCAATTGCCGTTTTACTGCTCGTTTGATCTCCGCGACCAGGGATCCCGCTTGACTCCGCGCTGGTACGTTTGAAGCAAGGCACGAGGAAAGAGATTGCTTCCGTTAGACTCTCTCAGTGCATGCAAAAGGGTCAAGAATTAATATATAATTTCTAAGTCAGTAACTTGCATACAAATATTCCGACAGGAGCTAACTCCTCGGCTACAATCAAGAACTAGGCTAGATAAACAAAATGATTATGTGACGAGCCAACAAAACAATCGGGTCTAGACTATCGCTCCGCAAACTCCGGCATAGCGAGCGCGGATCAGCGCTCAGTGCCTCATAGCTTGTTGGCACGTTGGGCACGCGCTGTTGATGTTTGGCGCTGTCAAGAGCGAATAAGTACCGAGTCGCGTTCAGCACCAATGGACCTACAGTATTGTTGAGGGTACTGGCGGCTAAGAACGGAACCGAAAATCGCAGTGAGCGACACGCGACCACGACAAAAGACATCGACACCTACTACTGCCAGCACGTCTGCTTGCACCTCGGCGCAACGCAGTCTTGCGGGTGGTTAGGGCTGAATTTGCAATGGGGGTTGTCGCAAACGATCTGTCGAGATGCACGTTAGAGACGATGGCGGGAGTGTGTAACACTCTCGACGAACGAGTTCATCTGGCTGTGAGGCACGTCAGCCGCGTTGACCGCCGTGAATATACAACAGGTCGGTTGCTCACCAGGGTGAAAGCGTGGCCGCAGGCCAAGTAAACGTTGCGAACTCTAGATGACAGAAGTACATGAGTGGCGACGACATGGCCAGGAATGTGCGCTCACTGTCTGTAGCAGCACATTGTGAGTACACAAAGAGAAGTTGTAAGTTATAGAGCAAGAGGTGGCTGGATGAGGTGGTTCTAGGATGTGAGAGGAGAGTGATGGTATGAACTGGCAGGTCGTTTCCGCCTTTTATGCTCCAAGTGAAGCTATGAGATCATCATTCGGAGGCCAACAGGAAAGAACGTACAGGTAAGACGGCAAGGTCGACCGCCACATCTGTGCAAATACAACACAGATTGCGCAGCCATCCATAACGAGAAATTAGTGCATGCCGTGCGTCATTTGATAGGGTTTCCTGGAGGAGTTTGTCGTCGAGAAAGACTAATCGAATAAGGAACGGAACTAAATCACGCAGGTTGTTAACAGGGTTACGGGTTCTTGGTCCGGGGGCGCCTCGAATCAGGTCACACGATACCTGGTAGCTGGTGACAAGCCACTGATTTGGATAAATGAGACCTGTCAGAGAGGATTGAACGGTTACACAACTGGATTGAAACATGTAACTGCCCTGGATCACAAATTTGAGGGTAAAATTAAGCAGCGAGGTGAAATTGGAAATTGACATGGTGGGGGGGTAACGCTCGCTGCCGTTAGCTTGGAGCGTTCCCCCTGTATATGACTGTAATCGGTCCGCCGGAGGGATGAAGGATGAATGCCATAACGATATTAACGGGGAACTTTCCGCTAGGTTTCGACAATTTAGTCCGCATTGATTTAAAAAAAAATGAAAATGAAACGACAAATATCTAATGAAACGAGTGGTGGTCGTCAAGCTTGGTTAGGTTTCCGCCTTGCCTGGCAGGACGGTGATCGTCTACCGCCACGCTTGGTTGCTTACTAAGACGCCTTCTCAGCCTACGTATAGCACGCTCCCAGGCTCTATCATCATCAAAAGTGCATCGCAGCAGGGGACTGATGCAATGACAGAATCAAATCAGACATCTGCAGTGCCTTTATCTGTCTCGAAGGAGAAGAAGGCAAAAAATTTCTTTGAACACGGCAAGGTAAGTCGCGCATTCGAAGCGCTTGCCTTCTTAATGACCGGAGGTTGTTCGCTCCCATGCTAACAGGATGCACTGGGGCTAGCGATCTCGGTAGCTAATATGCAAGAAGAAAAGGCGTTACGCAAGGCAGAGAAACATCAACGGCTACAGGTAACTCAATTCCTCCGGTCATTTCAGCCACTGGCAAAAGGCAATGGGCTCACTGTTGGATGTTGTGTGCAGGACGGTAAGTCTCGGGCGGTGCGGACGAGTCGGAACCATACGAGCAACAGGAAAAAACGACTGGTAAATCTCCAGATGGGGTGTCGTGATGACGCTCATTTTACGCACATTCCCAGGAGGAGGCAAAAGTTATGATCGCAAACCGACGAGCCGAAGCGAAGAAGGAGAAGGCAAGATGCCGAAAAGAGGCCAAAGGTCGGCTGCGACAAGGCGGCGATGTTAAAATTACCGCACCAGACAACAGCGCAAGAGCCGCGCCTCGGAAAAAAGTATCATTTTGCTTGAGTGACTGATCTGTCATTCCTCGCATTCCGAGTCGAGTGCAACGGGGTGGCTAGCGATCTGATCGCAATCACATTGCTGTCCACCAGAAAGTTCATTGATTGGAATTTGGGGAGGGGATTTCTTGAATAATCTTTTAGCGCCTGCCCGATGCGTGTAGTTCGGCGAATCCAGCTGTAATGGCGATCAGCTGCCTACATTCTGGATCCGAAGATCAACGGAACGTGGGATACAAGTTCCGTGCTGTTTCGCTCGGATGTAAACCTCAGTCTTGCCAGCAAATATTAAAAAGTGTGTATGGCTACGAAAGCAATACAACAAGTTACAGAATTGTGGTTACATAAGCTATATTACGTAATAAATTCTCTCCAACCAACAAGTCAGTCGGTCAACATCTCCCAGAACTCTTGAGACCGAGTCCACGTTTCTTCCTGTAGGCATGTTTTTCTACTAAAGTAACCCGTGTACTGAAAGTTTGCTTAATGAATGGCCACATTGCGACAGGTTTTTGAACATTGGCACGCGCGTCCAATGTCTCTTTACACCCCCGTTTTCCCCCCTTTTTACGAAATCAACAGCTCACAGAACAGTCCGCTTGAAAACAACTCGGTGGCACTTCATGGCAAGCAACAACACTATGTGAAATGTTTGCGCGACGTCCATCTGTTTCTCTCCACGCAAAACGACATGTTATCGCCTCCTTCGTGCCCGAGTCCTCCCTTGTCCGACCGTCGCGTCAAGAATGTAAAGGACAAAATACACGATATACTCAAAACGGCAGATGGCGAGACACCGGGAATGTGGACGCGCATTAGCCAAACCTTGAAGCTAGGATGTGTAAGGGGAAGGTATTGGTCCGTGTTCCAATCTGATCCTCACGCACCCGAACAAGACACGGATTGGATATTGCCAACTGAAGAGTTGGAGTGGATTGAGTGGGAGAAAAAGAGGGAAGACGGTCGACGGCTCAGGAGATTGACGAATGCATCCCAACAGATAGCGAGCACGATCGTCCCTGATTCGCAACGCCCGAATCATGCCAGTTCTGCTGAGCCAAGTCAGCCTCACAATGCGACGCGCCATCGCCACCTTCCGGACGTCTCCCCCGGCACCCTGCGCGCAGCCATGGAAAAGGTTAGAAAGTGGCAGGCATCGATGACTTCCGATGTGTGGCACGGTTCGGTGAGCGGTACTTCACCTGCTCTTACGAGACAGGTTATGGCGGCGTCGGAGGGGAAAGGTGATGCCGCACGACCACAACGAAGTCATACTCTTGACTTTGCGGTCGTGAAGCCGGCTGCAAAGTCGTTGATCGGCAAAAGAAGGGGGAAGAGCTCTGCGTTGCATACCCCCATCAGGGCAGATTCGGCCCCCACACTTTTGCGCAAGCCGAAGTCACCCAAACTCCCAAATACACCTAAAGTAACACAAGCCACGGGACCCGCCGATGCTGATAAATCGGCTCCCGAAGATCCCGCAAAAAGTGCGCCCGTAAATGACGTTGTGCCCAAGATTGTAGATGTACCAGAAACAGTGAGGCGCAGCCAAGTAGTGCAATGTTGTATTGTCTGACCCCAATTTATACAGCCGTATTTCCCGCCTTCGTTTCCAGCACATCTGGAGACGTCGACACCGCTAGATAATGCTAAAATTTTCAACCGCGCAAAGCCGTCGCCGATTCTACCTGTACAATTGTCGACGCCACCGCCGTCAACACCTGCGAATCCTCCTGAAGATCGCCAGCTCGTTTCGGCGGAAGCCCACGTTGTGGGCGTAACATCCTCCCTTCCGTCACAAATTAATACTGCGCAATCGAGGAAACGATCTCGAACATCATCTCCGCTTGGGGACAGTGCTCCAAATGGCCCTCCCGTTACTCCACCGGCTAAACGGCCGCGAACTCAGACGCAGAAAAGCCCCCCTCCTGTTCCTAATCTTTCAAATTCCTTGCTGCCAAACGAGGAATCAGACACAGCAACCTACGCTCGAGATGAGGCACAAGATCCGAACCCTGGCGCGGCATCATCCCGATACCCTATGGGTATACTTGAGAAGGGATTGGACGTGCCCTTGACTCCGGGAAAAAGCGATCAGCTTAATGCGGGCACAGATGCGCAGAACGTTGATGAGAAAATTCCATCGCCATCGAAATCTGTCAAGTCGTACTTCTCTGCGCCGGACTCGGATTCTGTGGATTCGCCTGTGAAATCTAATTTGTTGCTGGAATCACCGGTCAGTCCCATGCTCTCGTATGCTCAGAATGCGAGTATCTTCCTCCCGCAAATTACGTCTACACAAGTGAGGAAGGGATCGCCAACGCCCGGTCAGACAAGCAACGGCATGTTTGGGATGGGCTATAGCTCGCAGTTTGATGTGGAAAGACACGTGGATCGTGTTAGCGAGTTGCTGGAAAAGGACGTCGACTTCGATGGGTGGTTGCGAGATGCGCGAACGGTCGAAATGAGCCAAGATTAATGGGCATGTTCCGCTATTATCTGTAACACGTGTACTCTATTTTCGAGCTGAACAAAAGGCTGGGAGTGGGCCGAAGATGGCAATCTGAAGGGGGCACGGCCTCGAGGTAGACTGGGTACGGTTTGAGTGGAGATCATGTGACTTGGTACTTGTTCGATATCAGCGCGTGTTGCAGACAAGTCGGGACAGCCACTCACATCCTCCCCGTCGTCGCTGCTCACGATGGCCCGCAGGGACTCTCGTGCGTCCCTCAACATCAGGCAGAACGACGCCCTCACAGAGTTCGAGAACTGTAAGTCATATTTGCCACCGTCCCACCGTGGGTTCACTAGTATTCTCAGTCAAGAAGAAATTCCTGCTCGCAAACAAGCACATCACCAAGTACGGCGCATCTTTTTCGTCCAGAAACGCCGCTGAGCCTCTCCTTTCAATTACAGGCTCAATTCTACCCTCAGCGTTCGGGTTGAGGAACTTCAGACCGAGATATCTACTCTATATGTCGAGAATCTACGGCTTCGCGCTTCCGAGATTGCGCTCGCTGCACAGCTCAAGAAGGAACAAGAGAAGTCGAGGAAAATTCTCGCGGACGCGGAAGTTGCGGTACGCCTCCATGTTGTTCTGTGGCATGCCCATTCCCGCACCGCTCACTTCCGCCCAGACATCCAATCTCTCAAAACACCTCAACTTCCTGCGCCATTCGTTCAACATCACCCCCAGCGCACCCTCGCCTACGTTGGAGCCCAAACCCCCACCCAAGGCACGTCGGCCCGCGGCGGATCCGAATGCATCTCCGATGATACCACGACTCTCGCGCGCTCCGAACTTTCCGGGAATCCACGAGGATGATGAGGTGGCATCGTCTCCGGAAGCGGATGAGGACGACGTCGTACATGTCTATTCGTCGGCGCGGCGGAGGGCCAAGGAAAAGTCGTCGGTTCGCACGACGATGCCACCTCGGGTAGCGTCACCACCGCCCATGTCAACGCACGTTCAGGTCAACGTGAACCTGATTGAACGCGAGTCGAAACGAAAAGCGAGTCGGAGGCAGAGTGGGTTGCTATCCGTCAATACGGATCTGGGCACATCGATGGTATCGGAAAGGGTTGAGGGCCTAATGCCCCCGCGAGTGCCCAGCCCCGCCTTTGGTTCCCCAGAGCGTAGGAATGCAGGCTTGGCTGAAGAAGATGAGGAAAGACAGGTTGACGAGCTCATCGGCTCAGGTTCAGCTCTCACAGAGGAAGTAGATATCATGGCACGAGCAAGAAAGGAGAGAAAGGAAAAGAGGTTGAAACACGCAGAGCTAGAGGTTTTCAACGAAGATGTTGATCTTGGGACGATGAGGGTAAAAGAGAGAAAGAGACGGAAGGAGGAGGATGGTTCTGGGTTGAAGGATGTCACCAATTCCCCGAGGAGTCGTACAATACTCCCGCCGCTGGATACCCACGGATCTGGTACGTGTTCGTCGCCTTCTTCTGTCATATGGCTCATATCACTCGCTTTGGGTAAAAAGATCGAGATCGACAACGCACGCCGGAGACGGATGCCCCCACGTCCGCTGCGACCTCGGTAGCCACTTCTCGAACCTTTTTATCTACACCAGCCACGACACCCATGACCACGCCCCAGGTATCCCAGTTACCCACTCCCCGCATGTCGAGTCCCATCCCTCTAGGCGCAACATCGGCATCCGAATCTGAAGCACCTGCAGGCGGCCGTGAACGCCGCGTCCGTAAAAGTGTGAACTATGCGGAACCCAAGCTGAACACGTGAGTCTTGAATCTGAACCCCACGAAGTCGCAACATCCACTGACGCACACGATGATATTTCCAGAAAAATGCGCAAGCCGGACGCGGTACCGCTGGCACCGGTGGCCACCACGGCGCCCAAGAAGCGTATCTCGGCGACGGCGGCGATTGTGAGCGAGGAAACGGACGGACGGACCTCGTTGGACGGGCCTGGTCCGTCACGGCGGCCGGTGTCGCCTCTGCAACCGCCGCCTCCACAGCCGTCGACGGCGACGTCGAGCTCATCGTCAAACACCGGCGGTTCCTCTGTCAAGCGCAAAAAGTCGCGACCGTTTGTACCGATCGACGACGACGACGACAGCGATGGGACGCAGGCCGATGCCGAGTACGGCAACGGCGGTGCGAACGGGTGGATCAACACCGACGGTCGACGGCGGAGTGCCCAGAACGGCGCTGTGCAGGGTAGCAGCAGCCTTCGGAGGGTGCTTGAAGCTGATGATGCGCGGCGACATAGTCTCGCTGTATGACTGCCTGGCTCGGCATGACGCCTCTGTCACTTTTATTCTCCTTGTTTCTAGGCTTATTCTATACTATTGACGGCATGAAATTAGGGTGCAAGCTACCATACGCATACCAACCCCTACGTGTAATTATATGTTGGTTTCTCTTTCTTCTTCCCTTTACCCGCCATCATTTTTGGACTACCACAGCGACGAATTTTTTTACGACATAATTACGATGATAAGTTCAAACCATATAATATTTACAGTCGACATGCGTATGGGTCTGGACCGTTGCCATGAGACACAGGTGGTCTAAATACGTATACACGTTGTAGAGAGGGTATGGATGACGTGAAGAACGAGGGCGTGGCTACCTCTCGGCGTCAATGCATCATATACATTTTTGGGTTCGATCGTGATCAAAACATGGCCTGTGCGATCGATCGATGAGACGCCTATGGCACGTAGCAAACACGGGAAAACATACCGACGCGTTGGGAGGGCTCGCGGCGCCACCAATGCTACAAACGCAAACGCAAGTTGAGTGCACGGGCTGGGAGAGGAGGCAGGAGAACGTACATGTGCAACGGCCACGACGAAAAGAAAAAGGTATATCGACCCGTCTCTTTGCAAATCTGCGAGAGCGTTTCGAGGTCAAAGTATTCGCCTGGAAGCGGCGTGTCGGACGTGAGTAGGAGGGACGAACGAGCGGGGGCGTACCTATGGGCATGCCCCACAGTCTTTGCAAAAAAAAAAAAAAAAAAGCAAGGTGGAATGTTCAGCTTCCAAGACGCGACATGCGCCCGTGAGGACTTACCCGAGCATGGTCTGTTGTGATGCCTCACGTCAGTCTCGCTGCCCTCGTTCCGAATCGACGTATCAAAACCCACCTGATGGAGATGTGTAATACCCTGTGGTACGGGCCAACGCTGTGCGAGGTCGCATGCGTCAGTCAACTGGAGGGTCTATGCCGAACGTGGACATACCTCGAGAGCGGGCTGGTCGGACGCAACCGCGGCAAAGTGGTTGTTCCTGCAAGGGCCGTGCATGCGTTTTTTTGTCAAACGTGAGGTGACGGACGACGGGCGTACCACAAGAAGCGTTTCATGTCCTCGCTCTGCTCCAGCCCGGCGCTAAAAAGAAGCGGAGAAGCACGATCGGTCAGGCGACCGCCGAACGGGGGTGCACGCACAATTTTTCGGTGTCGTTGCGCAGGGCCTCTTTGGCCTCGTTAGAGACGGTGTTGTACTTTTGAATGAATCCGATGCGGATGAGGAGGATGTCTGCCTCCCGGAACGTGACGCCCTGTTTCTTGGCGCACGCTTCGAGCTCGGCGACGCTGATGGGATGCGTCGCCCAGGGGTCATATGGCAGCGTCCTGCCATCGCTGGTGTAATACTCGACGAGGTCGAGGAGGACGCCGCGTCCGCAGATGCCGTGCTTTGCCCAGTCTAGGAGAGCGGTGTCAGACGGGTAGGCACACGAAGCACGTCGGAGGACGAACTGTGAACCCCAAGTTTAACACGGGCGTAATCGATATCTTTGGGGTCGTGGATCTCCATCTCGCCCTCTGATAGGGCATCTGCAGGGGTGCTGGTTGACAGAGTGAGCGTTGGACGTGCCTCAAACCGACATACGCGTACTTGTTGTAGAACACATTGTAGTCCACCAGCCCGAAATGTTTGAGACCGTCCCATTGCGAACCCGATTGCGTATTCTGAGCGCATGTCATATACACTGCACCGTGGGACCGATCATAGTAGAGCAGGGACTTACGAGATGTATCACATCGTCCCTGACGGGAATCGCAGGCAGGTCTGGGAACATCTTGAACGTCTTGACCGATGGAATCTGGCGTCCAAAGGCGGGCTGTCGAGTACATTTCAGCCAAACGCCGCACATCGAGGACGGACACGCACCCTGGAAGGAAAATGAACTGGCCTGTTTAACCCCCGTGTCAGTCGAGTCGAGATGCGTCCGAAACACTCCGTAACGGACGTACCAGCTCAACGACACAGTCCTCCCACATCTGCCCAGGCGGAGGGCACGATCCCAACGTTGAGCAATCTACGTACGCCAACCCCATCCAAGTAGGATGCGACGCACCGAATTTCCTCTTGTGTAGCCCTGAGAACGACTTCCTCCGTGAGCATGTTGATCGTCCCTAATTCATCGTCCTTGCCCCAGACCTCCCAAGCACAGCCATTGAGTTCGTGGAACTTGGGAAGCTCGTCAAAACAGGGCAAGGGCTTGGATGCCGTCGCACTTTTGGCCTTCGGCTCCGATTCTGTCGAGCGTTTCCTGAGAATGCCATTGGTGGGCGCGACAGGCGTGGTCGGCGACCCATTGGATTGGTCCGCCTTGGGGTTCTTGATGCTAATAGAGAGCATACGCCGGATGTGATGCGCCATGGTGATAAGTGGGAGGGAGGGAGATGAAGCCCATATGAACGGGTCCGTTGAGGGGATATATAGGGCACTTTGACCATGTGTCGCTTAATCATCTCAGGGAAAGCCGCCGTGGCGCATGACACGCGGAAGATTTACGATCTGAATCCTCCAAGGTTGGGCAGGGCGTAAGAATGTGGCGATATTCCCCCACGGCGGAAACGCTGTCAGGAAACGGGTTGTTCCCTAAGTCATCGGTGACTCCGACGAGGGGGCTTAGGCTGTCAAACGTTGAGAGATGCATACGGAGCAGCCAACTGACCCACAAATTTTTTCATGTATGTATCGTTCGAAGTGTTTGTTCGATTTGAGGTACGCAGATTTAAGTTCCGGGAGAAGTGGTGATGACGACCGGGTGCACAGTATCCGAGGTACGGGGCTGGTCAGCTACCCGCGGTGCGGGAGAAGACCGCGGCAACGACTACGATGGAAGGTTAATCAGTTGACATTCGATTTTTTTTTCCACTGTTCTGAGAGTCTCGGTCGGTTCAAATTGACGCCGACAAGAGACTGGACTTTCCGAATCAAGAACGTCGGCTGGTCGGCTGGCGCTGAGACAAACCTTGATACAGCGCCAACGGACGTATCAGTGATCGACAGCCTGGGGAACCTTCTGGACGATTCGCGGTAGCCTAGTGACCCTGCAGTCTTTGTGTCAGCAGAAAGGTGGCAACCATGAACTGTTATGTTTACTCACGAGAAGGTATGCAGTCACTTACTCTATACCGTATGTAGTATCAACCACTTGGAAGATCTAATCAGGTACACGAACACGAGCTCGTCCGAGTCGCGCCTCTCCTCCCCACCATCCAAAAACTTCCACCATCTTTATCGATCGGGCACACGTCGGAGGCAACACGTCCCCGACGTGTACGCAAACCATTGACCCGCTTATCGTCCGTCGTTCCCATCAAACAATTTCACCAGTTGGAGCAGAGGAACGTGCCCAGAGTAACGTCATTATGTAACTTGATATCGCGCTAGTACTTTTTTGTGCATAAACGTCGTTCCATTCCTTGACGAGACATCGAGTCGTCCGACATCAAGCAGCGGCGAACAACAGTGGCTACTCAGGGTTTTGAGCCCAAGCTGTCGCTTGCGATCGTTCTCTGTTCCGGTTCCGACTCTGCGTTAGACGAGTAGACTCGGCAAGTACAGTTTCCTCTTGTCCGACAGTCTTTCCCTTCTTATGCAGCCAAAACTCCTCGAGACTGTAGTAGTACGTCAGAAGGTCGACCATACCCGCGCTCTCCCAGAACAAGTTTTGGGAGGTGGGCAAGAGCAGGAAGCGCTTTGCATCACGCAGGTCGTCTTTTTCGCATCTCACACATCCAATTCAAACCACTGCGAAATGTGATTGGTCATCTGATACCGTGTATTGTCCATTCCAGTCAACGTCCTTGCGCCCCACACGCTTTCAAACACGTCCACTGACCAACACATCGCCATTCCAAGAGCACGCACCAAATTCAAAAGTAAGCCTACGCGCATCAGCGATGAGCAAATCTCCACCACGAAGCTGTGCATCACTCACCGCAGCATTCGGAGGGCTCGCCGCGCCGCCAATGCTACCAAGGATATCAGAGTCGTGCGTGCAACATACAATGGGGGGAACGTACATGTTCAACGGCCACGACGAAAAGAAGAACGTGTACCGTCCCGTCTCCTTGCACGCCTGCGATAGCGCTTCGAGGTCAAAGAATTCACCTGGTCAACATAGATGAACGTGCAACGCATGGTGTGACGAACAAGAGGGGTACCTATCGGCATTCCCCACAACCTTGTCCCGCGTGAGCACAAGGTTGTGCTGTGGAAGCGACGACGCCACTCACCCAAGTATGGTCTGAGCAACGCACGTTCATTTCACAAACGGGCGAACCAATGACGCGTCTGACTCACCTGGTGGAGCTGCGGTACACCCTCGGGAGCCGGCCAACGCTATTTCAGAGTCGTCAGACGTCCGACTGACCTCGTCGATCTCCACATACCTCGAGCGCAGGCTGATCGGACGCGACCGCCGCAAAGTGGTTGTTCCTACACACCCACCCGATCAGCCAAGTAACAAAACGAAGAAAAGAGAAGGAGACCCACCACAAGAAACGCTTCATCTCCTCGCTCTGTTCGATCCCCGCACTATTCCCATGCTGGTCAGCCGTGCTTCAAACAGACAATCGCGGCTACGCACAAACGCTGCACCTCGGCACCACCATCCCGCAACGCCCCCCTCGCCTCGTTCGACATCGCATAATACTTGTGAATGAACCCGACGCGCAGCAGCAGGACGTCCGCCTGCCTAAACGACACGCCCTGTTTCTTAGCGCACGCCTCGAGCTCGGCAACGCTGATCGGGTGCGCCGTCCACGGGTCGTACGGGAGCGGCGCGCCGTCGTCGGTGTAGTACGCGACGAGGTCGAGCAGCACCCCGCGCCCGCAGATGCCGTGCTTGGACCAGTCTAGCAGGCACGTCAGCGCGGTCGCATGGGACCTGGGGGACGCAGGACGTACTGTGCATGCCGAGCTTGACGCGTCCGTGGTCGATCTCGCTCGGGTCGTGAATCTCCATGCTCCCCAGCGACAGCGACTCGGCCGGCGTGCTGGCAAAAGACGATCACGCGTCTAGCGAACGTAACGCAGCCACGAGTGAGACGCACTTGTTGTAAAACACGTTGTAGTCTCTCAACCCATAGTGCTTCAGACCGTCCCACTGCGAACCAGACTGGGTATTCTACGTTTTGCGTCGGTTTCGGACGCAGAGTGGTACTTGGGGGAAACGTACGATGTATATCTCGTCGTCTCTGATCGGCACCGATGGCCCGTTCTTGGCAATTGTCGTAATCTCTGGAATCTTTCGGCCAAAGACGGGCTACGACATCAGGGGGGAGGTTCAGAACATTTTCCTGTTGTTGCCGTTGGAGATAGCACGCACCCTCGAAGGGAAATGAATCGGCCTATCCCTCCGATCAGTCAAACAATGGCCGCCTCCGAATACACGACGTACCAATTCAACGACACCGTTCTCCCAGATCTATCCCCCATGATTGAGCAAATACACACCAAGCCAACTGAAATCAAACACACGCACCGAATTTCCTCCCGCGCGGTCCTCTCTACCACCGCTTCCGTCAGCAAATTCACCGTCCCAAGTTCGTCGTCTTTGCCCCACACTTCCCATGCACAACCGTTGAACCCGTTAAACTTGGGGAGCTCGTCGAACGTGGGGATGGGTCTCGACGCTAGCTCGGATTCTTCCACAGTTGTACCGTTCGACGTCAACTGTGGCTCTGGTTGCGGAGCGTCCGTTTTGAGAATCTCATTGTCAGTTCCATTGGCTGTTGCGGCTGCAGGTGCAGATACAGGGGCAACCTCAGTTGGGTGGTCTTTGGCCATGGCCGACGCTGGCCCCTCCGTCTTACCATTCTTCAGCGAAAACATACGCTTCACGCGAGACACCATGGCGGGAAGAGCGAGAAACAGGTGGAGACCACCCCACACCCCATAATGGATATATACACCTCATCCGATTCACAAGAAGCACCGAGTAAAAAAGAAAGACCGGTAGGCCGGTCAGATTATGGAAATCTGCGACACGAAACCGGGGAAACTGGTCGATATATAAATACATGGCGCTAGGAAACAATTAGTTGGTAAGTAGCGTATGGCATTCTCATCCTCTGATAAATGGATGGACAAGAACTTCCTTGGGCGTCAACCTTCGCGACGGATCGAGGGCAAGACACTTGTCCAAAAGATCGATGAACGATAGCAGCAGCTTCATCTCATCGTCCTTCATCTTGACAGACGATGGCGGCATCAGCCGGGAACGGAGATCCCTAGACGGCTTTGAGATGTGCACTTTGCGTACGACATTCTTGGCAAACGGTCAGATGACTGAAACTAGCGTCACCAAAAACAGCGCAGATACTCACGGCTCCTGTCACGCGGTCTGTCTCGACACTCTCAAACCCACCCTGCTCATCGAAATACATGTCACCAAATTTCGCCTTCTTGATCATTTTGGCATTGAAGCGACCCTTGAGTTCCATCATGAGTAACAGCATTTGGTTGTTGGAGCGACCAGGGAAAAGGATCTTTCCAGTATAAAGCTCGTATAGCGTGCATCCAATGGACCAGACGTCCAGTGCGGGATCATACGGGACTCCGAGGACTAGAAAAAAAAAAAACAGCAACACGTTAGCTAGAACCCAAACCGTTCAGAGCATGTAACGTACTGATCTCAGGGGCACGATAAAAGCGACTGACTAGGTAAGGTGTGATGTCATTCTCTGACGCATCAGAGGCCGAACCCAAATCGCACAACTTGAGGAGCGTCTTTTGCTCGTTTACCTTTATCGAGTCATTAACGTACTGGCATACGTTAGATCATGGCAGAACTCACCAATATATTGTCAGGCTTGATGTCTGCGTGCATGATGTTGGTTTTCTTGAGCAAACTCAGGGCAAGGAAGAGCTGATGTGTATAAGCTCTTACGGCCTTGATATTCAGGCCGACATCTTTGCCGAAGCGTTTCACAACGTCCCTTAGATTCATGCTTTAAATTCGTCAGGAATCAAAAAGAGAAGAGCGGTGACTACATGATAACGCACCTCAGTGACTCAAAAACGAGACAAAGATGCCCTCGGTGCTCAAACGTTCTTTCTAAGCGAACGATGTGTTTTTTATCATCCGGATCAGCTTGCCTCAATTTATTCAATATCTGAACCTCTTTCATTCCCGCACGGTGCCTGAACATATCGTCAGCCTGAATCCGGTGTAATTAACAAAGGGACGAACATGGACTCTTGACTCCTGATAATCTTGATTGCGACCTCTTTGCCGCTTTCACCAGCATCTTGGAGAACGCGAGCTCTAACGACGTTTGCAAACATGCCCTTTCCGAGAGACGAGAAGACTTGATAACGACCACCGTCTAGTTGCTCACCAAGAATGACTTGATAATAACCCTCTGGATCTGATGCAGAATCCAGCGTCGTCGTGATCAATGCCGGAGCAGCTGGTTTCTGCATGAAAAGACATCAACATGAGGTAAATGCGCGCCAAAGAACATCGACGTACCACGGCCTTCTTGATCTTCTTGATTTTTTTCTTCTCTGAGGTGCTTATCGCAAACATGTCGTCGACATCATCTTCCTCCTCCTCCTCCTCCACTTCTTCGATATCATCGTCTACGATCATCGGCTCGTCATTATATGCGCGCATACGTGCATCTTCACGGCGGTCCAAGCTAGGGTCGTAATCAGCAGCAGAGATCTGTTCACCCGTCCCATCCTGCGCTTGCGCAGTCGTACGTGCTTTTCCTTCATCCTCGTCTTTCGCCAGTTCAAACGCACCCGTATGCGGCGCCGGAGATGCCGAATCTCGTTTACCTTGTAAAGCGATCGTCAGGCAAGTCCTTGTAGCTATGGCACATCCACCTACTGATGGATCCATTTCGCATGCGCATTCGCGTACCCGACTCGCCCAGTAAAACGGGAGCGTCGACCGCACTGTAAGGCTGAGATGGGAGATCAGAAATAGAGGAAATAGGCTGAGGCGGTTGGACCGCACTGCTAGGTGGTCCCGGGCTCGGGCTGACGCTCTGCATAGAACTCGCAATCCCAGCATATTTTGCAAGGATGGCCTGTCTCCGCGCACGACGTGCTGCGCGGGAAGCTTCCTCGGACGCTGACACGTCTGCTTCAAGTTCGAGCTCGAGCTCCGGTGTAGGCTTGGGCGGCTGTGGTAGTTCTACCCGTTGTGGTTCCAGTCTCCCGTGAACTGAAGGTGTCCGAGATGGTGGTCTCGGAGACGTGCGAGGTGATATCCTTGGCAAAGATGCCGGGTGAGCAAGATGAAACGAGATACGACAAAACCAGACTTACTCGCCTTCTTCCCTGTCCGAATCTGGCCTTTGGGGTGGGGGTTGCGGGCGTCCGTTGGAGATGGTAGAAGAGCCATTGACAGTAGGAGGCGTACGGCGGCGCTCATCGTCCCTTCGGCGGTACTCTCTTTCGCGACCGTCGTTTCTATCCCGGTCCCTACTATGCTCGCGTGTCCTCTTCGAGTCTCGTCCCCTGTCTCTGTCCCTGTCTCGTTCTCTGTCTCTGTCTCGTTCTCTGTCTCTGTCTCGTTCTCTGTCCCTGTCCCTGTCCCGAGAACGATCCCGCTTATCCCGGTTCTCCCTCTTCCCCCGCTTATCCCTCTCTCTCTCTTCCCTCCACCTTCCTTCTTCCCTCTGTCGTTTATAGGATGGATGACTCGAGTGCGGATAGGAAGGCGAACGGGTGTGACCATCCGCCTCACCGTGGTGGTGGTCCCAGGATCGCTTTGCGCCTGCGGATACGTTAGTCATTGCTGTTCGAGTGGATAATTTGGTTGACGGGGCACCGCACGATCGGAGTGACGAAAACTGAAAAAAAAAAAGGTGGATGGAAAAAAAAGTGAGATGGAAGTAGGAACGAAAGGCGGGTCGGACAGGCCAGACGCGATGTCACTCGATCCAACTCGCCCGTATTACCATTTTTAGAAAGTGGTCTGTGCGCAGTAGCACTGCTCAACCTCACGAAAATGGAATAACAAGGCCGACCACCGGCCCGGGACGCAGGCATTGCATTCAAGGAGGGGCACTGGGCAGGGCGTCTCGATTTTTTTTTGCGAGTTGCCCTACCACACTTTATTGACTATCACCCTCACCACTCAGGCTCCTCCAAAAGACGAGTCCCCTGTGATAGTGATCATAACGGCATCCTTACCCTCAAATTTGAACCTATGGCAATTGCCGTACGCTGGTTCACTGACAATCCAACAGTGTGATATCTTTTTTTTTGTAATTGACCAGTCAGGATCTACCCTGAATACCGGATGGTGTCATGAAAGGTGAATGAGTCTATCCAAGTTGCCTCAAATATTTCAAGGAAGGACTCTAACGAGCTAGGTAAGTACACCGTCCCCGGCAATGGAAAATCTGCGATACATGCCTGGTCAGAATCTGCGCCACTCATCCGCACCTCGGCCTTCTTCCAACTTCAAGAATTTCAATGACCTGGTGCTGCTCTTCTCCGGAATTCACCTGACCTGCTAGCAGGACTAGTGCACTCAGATCAAGACCGCGCTCGTGCACGAGCATCCGAATCATCTCTGGCGCCGGGCGTCGCTCAAGTGCAAATGCTACCACGCCTAGAGAGACCGGGACGCTGCTAGAGATCAACACGTCCACCACAGACGCGTATCTGCGTTCTATGGCAATCACCAGCGGCGTTTCCCCCTCAGAATCGTCGGAAACGGGTCTGCAGCCAGCTTGGATAAAGCACTTGACCAGCGCGACGCATGTCGATTCCTTGTAGTTGGCGATCGTGAGACGAAACACGGTATCCCCGTTGGGTACAGTGGAGTGCACATCAGCGCCCTTGCGAATGAGGGATTCGATCATTTGGAACGGTGAACATCGGCGCAGCGCCAACGGTAGGATGTCGGCAGAAAATGGGACATCGTACGAGAGCAGATGCGCCGCCACATAACTGTATCCACGTTCAACGACAGCTTGAAACGCTGTTTTGCCTGCGGAATTGCAGGTGGCAGGGTTGTAGCCGGCATCGACAAACAGCGTCTTGACCAAGTCAAAGCACGTGGATTAAACGTAGTTGGCAACCGCGAGGGGGAGTATGGTACTGCCATCAGGTGAGGTGGAGGTTACATTTGCGCCTTTTTCAATGAGAAATTCAACCAGTTGTTGAGATGCACACCGTCGTAATGCAATGGGCAGGACGTCCGAAGGGAGTGGGACGCGTGAGAGTAAATGCTCAACTACGGAAACATATTTACGTTTCACGGCAAAAATTAGGGCCGTTTTGCCCCGATGATTGGGGACAGCAGGGGCGCAGCCTGCATCAATAAAGTTCATCACCAGGTCCAAGCATGTTAATTCGGTGTACCTGGCGATCGCGAGATGAAGGATGGTATCGCCGTCAGACGTGATAGAGTTCACGTCAACCCCTTTGCGAATCAGCAATTCCACCGTCTTTGGAGCTACCTTTTGACGTAGCACGGTCTGCAGGATACCTGGAGGGAGCGGAATGTTGCATGAAAGCAGGTGTTCAACCACACAAGTGTATTCACGTTCAACGGCGACAACTGGAGCAGATTTTCCCAAAAGATTGCGAGCGGTGGAATCACAGCCTGTA